>JAOVVI020000236.1:0-37259 GCA_028571085.2 Nepenthes alata
AAATAATAATAAAACAAAAAAATATATGTGGGAATTGTTATTCCCACATTTGTGGGAATAACAATTCCTAGGGAATAACAATTCCCACCTTATTGCTAACCAAACGGAGGAATTGCAATTCCTGCGGAAATTGTAATTCTTTTCCCCCCCAATTCTTGCAACCAAACACACCCATAGAGAATCAACTATTGAATTAGTGAATTGAAAGTAGAAGGAGAACAAATTTACAGGATCATTCAAAATTTCAGATTTCCAAAGTACCCTCAAGATAGCCATTTTAGCCATTGAGACAGCTGATATTGTAAAATAAAAATGGAAAAATTAAAAAGGGATAAGAAAACAATGATGTAAGCCGATGGAGATAAGGAACACTTTTTGCCATGCATGGGCACTGTAACCAGGTCTAATCTTTATTCAGAAAAGTCGCCCAAAGGCTCCCTTCCAAAAACAAGGAAAGATTCGTGGGCTGTGCTGCATTAGAACCCGAGTCAAGCCATGCCGGTTCCATTTTCAGTCATCGGTGCAAGGAAAACATCCACCCATGGTCCACACGTCTTGAGATTGTGGGTTGTTCCACGCAAAATTTGATGTCTATTTCTTTCACTAGTCCTAGGCATGGCGAGGCCATTTCGCTATATCTAGAGGGCATCCAATCATCTTGTATAGGCCTCTTTGTCATCGAATATTATTGTTCTTTTTCTTCAACCAAAAGGATTAATTCCATTTATCATTGGCAGCTCACCGCCACCACTTCAAAGGGTGCATGTATGCACCCAAAGTAGCTGAATGCTTAGCAAAGGTGGATATGAGCAGTGATGGATTAAAACAAGTAAGTTCCTTTGCTCTAACTCAACTATTTGATGTCTGACACAATTAATATATGGCTAGGATTCTACAGTATTAATGACTTCGCATGGGAGCTAGTTTGGAGAGTTTTTTTACCCATTGAGCAAGATCCGACTTGTTAATAAAAAGATATTAAATACCGGCGCACTGATATAGGAGAATCATCACGGGTGTAAAGACAACTGAAAAACTTGTTTGTTCTGTTGCCTTGCTTGATTGCTGATAGACATTGAATATTGGTATCATTTGTGATGGGATACAGTTAAACCTGGTCAACCTGTGCCGCAAAGAGGCCCCAGCCAACACTCAGATGAATGCTAGAGAAACTGGAGGGCCAGGGCACTCATGCAGAAGGACCCCTGGCATAAAACACAACTATGGTAAAGATGCATGGGATAGGCCCCAAACCCGTGGTCTTGCCAGCCTGAAAGCAAGGACTCCCCCCTCTGAGCAACAAATCGAGGTCAACAAGCTAACTCACAAAAACAAGCAAAAAGGGTCCACCACAGTCTCCTCCATGTTCACATATCAATTTGTCCCATAATAGCCGCAAGTGCAGGGGCAAGCTAACTCATTAACAATGAACCCTAATTCCGTACAGTTCAACAACTCACTTTAGGGCCTAAAAGATTGTAAGCATTCAAGTACAAACAAAATCAGCCTTGAATCATGATGACTCCAGGCAAGGCATTTGGCCTAAAAATGACTATAAAAAGGATAAAGGCAGAAAAGCAAAGGGATGGGTCTTTTTCCTATTCGAAGAGTCTTGATCATGGCCTCCAACCTGAGTTCACAACTAAGGCCCTCCCTTAATACTCCAACTCATTCCTCTCAAATGCTTACTAATTTAGGCATCGGAATAGGTTCCATGTGGTTATTCCCAGATCTCACTAATCCTTGTCTCTTTGGTTAAGAATAAGATATTTTTAGATCCAGATGCCACTTAGAAGCTGCCCTTTCCCAGGCCAATGTTTCATATAATGAATTTTGTGCACGCTGGTTCACAGGGAAGAAGATATTCAGGATGCCTACCCCCTGCCCATGTTATGTGTGCAGGATCCAGTTCGGTAAGAGCAGTTTCAATCTGGGACAATCAGACGCAAGCCATGGAGACAACAATTTTCACATTAAATCTAGAAGACAACAAATGTTTAGCTGTCTCAACAATTTATTAGACCTTACTCACAGATAAACCCATATTTATCCATTAGCCTGAGGCAAATGACATGAAACAACTAATGAGTTAATAAAGATTGACTCAGTTCAAGGATCACTGGATTGAATATTTAGTATGCCAATAATCTAGCATGTCCTCCAGGTATTAGAGGCACAAGTTCCAGAGTTTAATTGAGGCTCTAATCTTTAGGAATTTATGTGTAATAGGTTAATAGCTTCAAACATTGCCCATATTTATCTATTAGCCTCAGGTAAATGAGATGAAACAACTAATGAGTTAATAAAGATTGACTCAGCTCAAGGATCACTGGATTGAATACTAAGTATGCCCATAATCTAGCATGTCCTCCAGGTATTAGAGGCGCAAGTTCCAGAGTTTAATTGAGGTTCTAATCTTCAGGTATTTTTGTGTAATAAGTTAATAGCTTCAAACATTGCTGCTTCACGTTTATATAACTATTTCATACAAATTAAGAATGCATAAAAATAATAAGACAAGAATATAGCAAGTTGTTAGCATCTATTGAAATATATGCTAACATTTATCTCACTTCCGATTATATGCTTGGTTACTACCAAAGAGGGGGAGTGTGGAGAAGGGGCTTCTTTTGTATAAATGAGACAAGCTCTCTCTCCCTAAAACAAACAAAAACAGAGGCCTGTTGCCTCTCTCTTAACTGAACAATGTGGGATGATTCTACATCCTCATCAGGCATAGTCTCACAT
The DNA here is from genome assembly GCA_028571085.2 of Nepenthes alata. Taxonomy (NCBI): domain Eukaryota; kingdom Viridiplantae; phylum Streptophyta; class Magnoliopsida; order Caryophyllales; family Nepenthaceae; genus Nepenthes; species Nepenthes alata. The sequence continues at coordinate 2,749 of JAOVVI020000236.1, forward strand.
TCTTATCTCTTCTATAGAAGAGATGTGGGAGAATTCCCTGTATGGGGCATTAGGACTATCCCACATCATTGGCAGACAAAATACAAAGACGAGGGCTAGTCCAGCTCCGAAAATAAAATGTTGGATCCGTGTGTAAGCCTCGGTGCCCAATTAACAATGCATATAATGCAGTTTCATATGGCTTGACAAAATGATTTGAATGGTCTTTCATTCAGACCAACTGAAAAAAAATGACACTATTCAATATCAAAAACTAATGAAATTGGGCTTGTCAAAGCCAAGATCAAACCAGGTTGGCATGGTAAATAGGGAAAAGCAAGCTTAGTTCAAAGTTATGCCTTTACAACCCCAGAATAGTACTAAAGCATTTCCAGTCATCATATTCAAGCTCTGCTGGGTTCTTATATTGATAAGTACCATATTTATGGTTGACGTGGGACATTTTGACAAATTAATATATCTATTTGTGTCATCACAGCTTGATCTTCAAAATACTTAATATTATTGAGGGTGATGAATCCACCTGTCTGGATCACCCGCCATGAATTCCTCAAAAGTGGAAGTTTCTCAAGTGAAATCAATTTTCTTCCCACAATGGAATTGAAAAAAATACAAAAGCCACATAACCAACCAAACATAGACCCACTGGAATTGAAATTTTAAAATTAAAGAGGCCAGTTTCATTAAGATAAGATGCCAACCAATTGTTCTGAAATTTAAAGTTCCAGTGGTAGTACGTACCCAGATGATAATTAAAAGCTGCAATTTGAAAATATCTCACCACAACCAACACTAGAAATACTAACAGAGACACTCCAGAGGCCAGAGTCAGCTACATCTAGAGTAAGGGCTTTCTACCTTGACCTTCTCATCACAATTGCACTCTTTGTTGAATCCTTTCTGCCAGCACTTCTTTCAGGCATCTATAGAATTTTGGTAGCAAAACCAAGGAGATCAATAAAATATCCCATCAATGCTTCATTAAAAAATATTATTTACCAATATGCACAAAACACCCACTGATTTTGGATATAAAGGTGGATTCCAGAGAATGAAGGACTTTGGACCTGAAGGGCTACCATCCTTCTGAATTAGCTCCAATTCAGATAAATTTGCAAGTTCCTGGAAAATGTATGAACACCAGAATTAATCAGACTTAAGATACTTTATTATTCTTTCCATCCTTAGCAACACATATGATATATGAAAGATGAATTTTACAAAAAATTGAAGTTGACCATAGTGAGTTTTACGAGTAAAATTTCAGTGCTCAACATGAACACATGCTGATGGAGAACTTCCCAAATCAAGAATGACTGGAAGTTATGAAATTCCAAATCAGACTCCATTCTGAAAATAACTACAATTACAAAATTTCTAGGAAAATGTAAAACCTAATTTTCTATATTGACCTAAACACAAAAAAGATATATGTAAATTCCACTTACCTAATCCTAAATTAAACTTAAAATTAAAAATCACTATTTTTTCTTTACAATAGATAAAATAAAAAATGATCAAAACAGTTATTGTATATTATAGTTATTTGATATTATGGGCTTATGATACATTATGATTAACGGATATTAGAGGACTTTGATTGCTATAATTGATTATATTTCCTTATTTATCTAGGAGTTAGTCATCTAATTTCATGATTCATGAGAAAGCACAGCCAATATTCTCATTCAAATTTGGCAGCAGAGCAGCAAGGAAATATTTCCCATTGTTTGTTGCCCTCCTCTCTTCAATTAAAACTCTAACCCCAATTTCTGAATTAAAGAAACCCAACCACTGCAAGCCTATTCAGTTGTTCATCGCAAAATATAGAGACAAGCTACCATGGGAATGAAAGCCAAGTCTGATGCCTCGACACTGGCTGCCCAAAGACATACAACTCAGCTAATATCTTACACCAGCCACTGACTCCTCTTCTCGCTATTGCACTCACTTCAATAGCACTCAACATAAAGTAGATTATGTGGGAGGAAGCATGGGTATCCTGAATGGTACATACTCAAGCAAAGCAATAAGAAAAATAATAAACATGCCAGATTGGGGTCACCAACACTACCATTCCCTCTCATTCCTTTTGATTGCCTCCTCAAGAGAGTAATTCTGGTTCGGTCTTTATTTTTACTACTCATAACACTTTCAGATGCCACTTATCACATGACTAGTATCTCTTCCTTGTTTGCTTTTCTAGCCCCCTCCCATACCAAATCAGTCCAATGCCAATGGGACTTCCATGCTGATTTCAAGAACCAAGAATGTTTCTCTTTCTCCCACATTAACTGTCTCCGGTCTTACTTGCACCGAATGGAACTCCATGGTCATGAAATTGTGTTACTCCCGTATCTAGCAATGCCACCGAGGGTTTTCCCTTGATGTCAATGTCCACATACATCAACCCATTACTTTATTGCTCCTCTAGTGCTGCCTAGACTATGTAGATGTGCTACATTAACCCCACACGACCTAGCTCGTACACCTTAGTACCTTTACTAACCTTTTGGATGGCATTTAGCTTCCCCATTGAGGATGGTTCCCCCCCTAGTGTAGTCGCTCACAAAAGCAGCATCCACCACTGCCTTTAGCTCTAGCATCCTTTTCTTAAGTCTTGCACTTGACCCTGTCCTGATCTCTATTCGATCTTGGCTCATTGATGTGATCTACTAATGTCTTGGAAGGGCTCCTGCTGCGATGCTCCTTGGACGTGTCTCCCATCTTTGTGCCTGACCACTCTCATGTGAATCCTTGCCCAACTCGAAGTCCATCAACGACTCGATAATGGCTATGACATCACTTACCATCGTGAACCCATGTCTCTCCATCTTCGTCCTCGCCCATGGTTGCTGTCCCATCATTCATGTTATAAGTAGGATTATCTAACTGAATTTCATCCTAATCATAACGTAGAAAATTATCATTCCTTTCAAAGTCCTCAAGTGTTCTCATAAAACCTTATTCTCTGATATCAATACTATCATGACCCAGATCATATAGCCTCGATCTTTTGAATCAAAACACTACAATTCTTATAATCCACAATAATATGTAACTCACACAATATCTCAGATAATAACTATTGAATTTTACAAGACTCGTGTCAAACAAGTATAATACTTTTAAAACTAGCATAGTCCTATTGACTTAGGTAACAAATACTCTAACTCATAAAACCAAAATATCATCAAAAATCTCTAATCTCCTTGGGCACATGGTCCAATCGTCTCTTTACAGATACCTATACTACTCTACAAGAATTAGAGACAACAACAAATGAGTCCAATGTCCAACAAATAATTCCATAATCTAGGAATATAATAATAATAGATTAGTAAAACAAAAGGAACTTAGATAAGAATCAATAACATACATAATCATCATCGTAAGTTCCAGGAACATATGGCTCCAAGATCTCACATCAGTCCTATCGAATCAACAATCTCAACAACGCTAAGGCAACCTAGACTCATTGACCTTGGTCCAAACCGAACCATGTCATATCAATAATCTCAATGAGAAGAATATCCAAGGATCATATTTTCCTCAATAGCGAACTTACTGTTAAATAATTATGCCCACATCAATTGGGTAAGTAACCAATGATCCCAACAACTCTCCATGACTCCTATAGTGTGGCTCAACGGTCTCACAAGCATCAATATGATAGGAGCAAATAGCCTTGACGATTCTTCATTACTCCCGGATCATGGCCCAATCGTCCCATAACCACCTCGAATGGTAAAACCATACACTAAATATTCTGAATATAAGATCTAACAGTACACAGAGGTTCCACCAAGATTATACAACATAATCCTATCGTCCAAATTACCTGAATGGCGTCCCTATCAAATGATGAGGACTACACTAAAGTATTTTAGCTCCCATAAATCGAGATAATTTAGTGCCTTCATATAACTGTCAATAACTTATCAATAGAATGTATAATGGTGTCATACTATGCAAGAACCGACCATGGCAACTTCCAGAGTTTTATGTCATCCTTACACATAGTCCACTACCTCACTCTACAAGGCTAACATCATCAAGAACCATGATGAGAATATGACACGATAGGAAGCACATCAATACTACAACATGTATCATCAATAGAATAATGATACAAGAACATATTAAGAATCAATAAAATGAATCCTTACGTGAATCCATTATTTATATTCTACTTCTATCAAAATTTGTCATACATAACTTCCAATTTCCTCACATTGGATATTTTCCAAAAATATCAATACCCCAAATGTTATTACGTGAATTAAATCTATCCTCCATTTAATTTATCCTAATTTGACATTCAACACTCATAATTATATCCATCAACGAATAAGTAAAATCTCATTCATCATATTGGGTGCCCGAAATATTCCCTAGGAAATTATTCAAATTATAAGTCACTCAAAATATATCCTTAGAAAATTATTTAAATATTGGTTAACCTGAAATATATCCCTAGAAAATTATTAAAACAATCCATACCAAAATTAATTACCAAAATATTTTACTTCCACTAAATAATATATTAATACAATCAAATAATAATGTATTCCCTTACCATTTTTTTTTTCCATTTTCCATCTTATTCTTATGCCTACAGTGCATTGGAGTCACGCTCTCGCGTAGGAGCAGCTCCTTCGCATGAGGAACAGCAAGAGCACAAACTCTGTTTTGCTTGGGGTGCTTCCACCTTCCTTTTTCACACAAATTCGGGTTGTTTGCTAGCATTTGACACATAAGGGTCAAATAATTCATAAACTTGTTTCTAATAGATGTATAATTATTATCTATGATGGTTTTGATACTTGAGGTCTAGGAAAGAGTGATGGTTTGGAATCTAGTGGTGTATTTGAGGATTTTAGTTGTCAATACTCTTTGCAGTTAGCAGTGGAAACAAATAAAATATACAAGGAATGGAACCTTAGGATATTGTTATACACCGAAGAACTTAGATCCCTAAGTGAACATTCTACATGTGTGTTGCAGATTAATATGATGTCAAATTATGAAAGTGTTAATGTTACAAAGATATCAGGCAACGCTAATATTGCTAAATCCGGTGGAGCGATCAGAATTTATGAAACTATACACCAAATGCCTAAACTACACTGGGAATTGTGGGCAAGTGCACTTTATGGATTAGAGGTTGCTGGGTTTTACAAAGCACCTAATCCATCCAAAGCTAAAGAATGGTCTCAAACAATCAAGGTCATTGAAGCTATCGAGTGCCCTGAATGAGATAAAGTTCAATTAGCCGTCTACTGACTAAAAAGAGAAGTTGAGCATTGGTGGCTACTTATGAGAGGGAAGCTCGGACCAACAACTGAAACGCTCACTAGGAGAGAGTTCGTTTGTATCTTCAACAACTAATATTTCTCAGCTTGTACAAGATTCAGAAGAGGAAGGAATTTCTTAAAATTCGGTGTCAGGAACCCGGACCAAATAGGTCGATTTAAATAATTAATTATAATTTCTAAAATCTCAAATCTCAAATAAATTAAATAAATAACATAAAGTCCCAAAATCCGGGTATGACCACAAAATATACAACTCAGCAAAATTAAATTCACACAGAACCTCGTCGAACAACCGTCCGAACAAAATAAATACGACCTACTCTACAATTATCGTAAGGGATGTAACAATTTAACCAAAAATCATAATTCAATATAACATAATATTCGAACTGTTCCTGAAAATATAACTATGGGCCTATACCCGGCCAATTCCATAATCCGATCACATCAACTACCAATTTAAACTATAATAGAATCAAAACTCACCAAATCAGACGAATAGCTGATAGATCACGACCATACTTCTACAATATATCTGAATCTTCTACTCTGAAGGGATAAAACAGGAAAAGTGAGCCTAATATTCAGCAGGAATCATATAAAAAAAAGAGTCCAATAAATCAAATAGAAGATTAAATGGATAAAATCTGTTCAAACGACAGAATAAAGTCAAATTGCAAATAAAATGAATCTAATAGAAATCCAAAATTCAAAATCTAATGGTAGTCTCGTACTTAAATTAAATATCTGAACCCAAAAAAAATATCCAAATCAGAAAACAGTACCCATCGGGACATGTATATATATATATATATATATATATATAATAGAAGTGATCCGGACCGATTCCAATAGGAAAATAGCCAATTCCAAGTCCAATCCAAGTTCGAGTTCGAATCTGAGTCCAAATCCAATGCCCAATTAGCTTGTGATTTGGGGCAAGATCCGATAGCCGGATAATCCAATAGCGTGCGCAAAAGCCGAAACAGTATCGCGATAGATATTCCAAATGTCTGAATCAAAACATAAAATCAAAATCGTTTGTACAAGACATATCAATGCCCGATTGTGGGAAAAAATTGGCGAATCTCAAATCCAAATCCAAAATTCATATCCAGATCAAAATCCAACACCAATCAATGCAGAAATAAAAATCATGCATCAAATTTGGGTTTCAATAATCTAAAGACTAGCTTGAGGAAGGGTACACATAATCCCGATAACCTTAGGCTAAATCAAATGCAAATTAGGCCAGTATAAATGGCTACCCATGTAGTCTATATCCATGGATAAAGTTGCTCACTATTATTTTTCACCCGCGACTTTGAATGCAATCCTTAAACTTGTCAAATATATTAGAACGTCAGAATATATTCTCAAGTCGAATCAAAACATCCAAATAGGAAGGGTCACTACTCCAAACCTTTCCTGCCGGCGGAAAGGGATTTCCAAATAAATCTCCCCGTCGAAAATTAGCCAGAATATCTAATGTCCAAATACAAATATAGTGACCACAATCTGACACATGTATATGAAAATGCACGACTTGTGCAAGTTTCGTGCACATTTTCGTTACACATACGAATATAAAATATACAGTGTCCAATAAATTATTCGGATTTTCAGAAAAATAATAAACCCTCCAAAATTATAAAACCTATATCAGAAACCCCGAAATTATCAATGAACTACACATGCATTCCCAGAATAAACAAATCAGGTGTATAAAAATACATACATGTTAGTAAAAATTTCAAACAATGTCCAAAATATATCAGATATTAAATCAGACCAAAGAGGGGGTTTACAGATACTTACCTTAATCTCATACTTCGCAGATATGAAGAAAGAATGACCCGAAGTACCCGAATCAAGCCTCTCTCTCCTGCCGCGCACGCACTGCCCGCAGCTTTGCCCTTTCTCTCTCATATGCGCAGCTTCCCGCGCACTGTTACCGCCGCTCAACACCGCCAGCCGACCTACCACGGCACCGACCTACCACCGCCGACAATCCCAGCGGCGCCAATGTCGTTCTGTCGTCTCTCTCCTTCGCCCTGATTCTCTCTTACGCGACATCAATGTGCCACCGCGGTCGACGACCCATCTCCTCCTCTCCTTCGCCGTGCAACGTGAACGGCGGCGCTGAAACCCTCTCCTCCCCTACTTCTCTCTCTCCCCAATTCCTCTGCTGAACTATTTTCATTCTTTTCTTTTTCTTCTTCTTTTTTTTCTTTTTCGTTTATATAAATATATACATATATTATATTGTTGTTATATATTATTATTATATAATTATTATTAATTTCTATTTTACTTTTCTTTTATTCCAAAATCCAAAACGATATTTGCACAAGTACACCTTGGGTGCCAGCTCGACTAATCCAATTATTTTTCCAAATTTCATAATATTTAATTAATTTTTTGCCACGCCTAAATTAACCAAGATTACAATTAGTATTGAATTAATCCGAACAAAAATCCAGTATATTATATTCTCCCCTCCTTACAAAAATTTCGCCTTCGAAATTTATGCCTCTCAATCTTAACCTCATTTATCCAACAATGAGGATATTCTTCCGAACTTCGCTTTTACACTTCTCAATATACTTCCTTGATTAAATGATTTATTCAAATCTGATCCTCAATAAATAGGGATATTCTCCCAAATTCGTCATCGAGATCTCTTAACGCTTCCGCAACTAGAAGATTCCTCAAAAGCATAAAGACCGATGGAAATATCTTATTCCTCTGCACTAGATCATTCCCATCCCAAAAATCAAAACGACAACCTTAATCTAAAATACTTCTCGTCAATCAAAACGACTCCAATCCAATCACATTCGAAGGATCATTCATATAAAACATATTATATCCATCTATCAAATTCAGAAGTAAGGCCAATATGAAGGACACTTCCCTAATCTGTTGAAGATTTCGAATATCCTAATGTACCTCCACTTCAGACTACCTTTCGACTTCAAAATGCGAAATCTTTCTCTTCAAGATACTTCCAGAAACATCTTACCACTCATCTCGAGCTTCCAATCAATTTGCAAAATTGATCTCCTACTTCAAGCCTCCAATTAAATCTTGTGATTGATAGCCGTAAGTCCACACGCTTCCGCTGCGCTACTCTGATCGACATCAACCTCAAATCAAACCAAAAACCTCGAAGTAGAAATACCTTCTAATCTCCACACCTCGACAATATGCCAACAACCAATCTCGGGAATGACTTTCCAAATAAGCAAGCGATAAACCAACCTTATCAGCTCATCCATCATCAGCTAGCTCATTCTCGTCCAACTGGCCACCAAAATACTTTGCTGTTTGAGGCAGAATCGAAACAAAATCTCAAAGATTTCTTCTTCTTAACTTCTTCCTTTAGGCACGAAATAAATCATGCCACATGAGCCGCGATCTCGTGCTTCATATTCTACCTATCGGCTTTGACTCGAGATCAAATCGCCATCAAACTCGCTCCACTCCACTAGGTGGAGAGTCTTCGACGTTCCCATCAAACTTGGATCACTCCAACTCAACCATAATTGCTGACGATCTTATTTGGTCCCGAGCTTTTATCCAACCAGCTGAAGCTCAAAAGAGAGAATTGTTGAAAACATGCCTCCTCTCGAACGTGCAATGAAAGAAACTTTGCAAAATGTTCAAAATTGCCTGCTCGATCAATTCCAACTTCAAGACGGCTCGTTTAAAAAAGACATCACTACTGATTTTCATAAAAGCTTCTCCCACAAATAGAAGTTTCGTTGAAAATCCAATCCTGATAGCAAAAAGAAGAAATCCCTCTGGCCCAATCTTCATTCTAGCATCCTTGCCATAGCATCTTCACACAAAAACTTTTAGACTGATTCCGAACTTTTTTTGGATAGGACACCCGATACGCAAAATCCAAACATATTTAAATATTTCCTAGCAATATCACTGAGCGCTACCAATCCTTTTGAACCATCAGGGATCGACAAAACTGATGCCGATGATATTCTATTCTTCAATTACCAAAAACATTCATCACAAGCAACACTTTAATTAAATACCGATCACCTCTATCCCAAAAGCACCATCGGCACTGCAATCCTCAAGAAATCTTTAATGAAACTCCCATCATAACCAACCCGATCCAAGAAAATCCCACAACCAAAGCCGGTCTTTTCCAATTGTCACTGCTTTCATCTTCTTTGGATTCCCAAATATTACCCTAAGAAACATATGACCTAAGATGACGCCTTCTCATATTCTGCTGCAGACTTTCCAATCGGGTCTCATAATCCTTGAAATCCTTCAAATAAATTAAAATATTATTGATAAAACCACCACAAATAAAACCATCACAATCGATTCAAACACGATCAGAAATCCAATTGATAATATCCATAAAATATGCTAAAATAAAGGACAACCCAAAAGCAATATTCGGATTTCGCAATGGTCACACTTTGACCTGAAAGTTGTCCTATGCACATCCTCCCACTTAATCTTCAACCAATGATACCTCGAACACAGCTCGATCTTAGAGAAGACCCAAATTTATTCAAACAGATCCAACAAATCGTCGATCAATTTCCAAATGATGCAAGCATAGATCCATCAATCCAACTTTATTTACCAGGGAACAATAAATTACTCCACGACAAGATACTTGGCCGAACGAAACCTTCTCAACAAATTCTGCAATTGATGTTTCTATTCTTTCAATTCAGACAGAACTACCCCATACGGAGCCATCGAAATAGACGCAGATTCAAGCATAGCATCGAAAATAAATTTGATCTTTTGATCCAGGAGCAATCCAGTTGAATCCTCTGAAAAACATCTTCAAACTTGTAGATGACCAAAATATCTTCAATGGTCACAGAATAATTCCCAAATATGACCATATATGTCAGATGAACTCAGCACCCATCTCTCAACAGATGACTCGCTTACAACACTAAAAATCAACCTTTAAGCCTTCTTACTAATTTTTCCTTGGAACTCCGAGGACTCGTATCCCGAAACACATAATGGAACGATCTTAACGAAACAGTCTTCCATGACTGAGGAATCGGCTTTAACTTCATGAACTATAACTGCAAATGCTTCGTCTGGAACCGTCTGGAATTGTCTGACTCCTATCTAGACGTCTGGAATCCGGATGTCTGGGATTCGAACGATCCCTTAACAAATGGTATATCAAGCCGTAATTTGAAATAGACTTCATTACTGACAAAACACACTCGTCTCGTGTACATCTTTCCGCTAAACTTCGCTAAACTTGCAAGCTGACCTTGTAAACTCGAACTTCGAGGAAGAAAGCTTTGCTTCATCTGACTTCCTTTAGCTTCTCCTCTGGAGGATAAGTAAGTCCATCTTTCAAATTTTGACTCTAATACTTTGATTTCTTCTAGATAAACTTCTCACGGAGCTACTCCTACTTGATCAACAAGGCCTGTTTCAGCTTCTCGCAATAATCCAGAGTTGGAACGGCACTAACTGATTCCAAATTGAATCTTGAATTCCACAGCTACTATCATGCTTCAACAAATCTTTCAAATTCTTCAACCTCTTCCTAAGCATTGCCTCAGAGGCCGAATCTCAAGCTCTTCATTCATCGATTCTTCAATAATGAGATATTTCGGGGACGATTATCCCCCGATCATAGTGATAAGTAGGAATGGGCAATTCTTGAGTCTTCCTCTCATCCTAGCCGTAACTTTAAATCTCTAAACGATCAGTATCTTTGCTGCCAACAAAATTAGACTTGCACATCATGTCCTTCCTTCTAGCAGGGATTGACCACCAAAACTCTACAATTTTTCTTGCGAAGAGAAACAAGTTGACTTGATTTAAGCTTCTTCATCTTTATCTGTGGCATCCAATCTTAACAAACCTTCATTCATCTCCACTTTCGCCGCTTCCCTTCCTGCCGACCGAAAATTCCTTTTTACCTAGCGAGATTTCGAATCAACCAACTTTATCACCTACACCTTTGTCGACCAAAATCTCCCACTCCGCGAGATTTCATACCGGCACCACCCAAGGCCGCTACTTCTCTTCCAAAATTGCAAATCCCAACAAAACTTTCACATATATGCAGAAACCCAATAAAATTCTAATTCAACGGCTATATAAAACCATACATTATGTCGCTCGCACGACTCATCATGATCAAGTGATCATCCTTCCAATCTAAACCCAAACCTCCACAACTCGCCCTTCCAATTCAAATCTAAGCCTCAACAACCAAAATTTTCTATCATCTGTCAAAGACAATACTTATCACGTCCAAAAATTCAATTCATTATTTATCCAAAATGACCCAAAGTACCACTGTTTACGACTTTTCTTTGATACCACTTCTGTCACGAACCCGAACCAAGTAGGTCAATTTAAATAATTAATTATAATTTCTAAAATCTAAAATCCTAAATAAATTAAATAAATAACATAGAGTCCCAAAATCCGGGTGTGACCACAAAATATACAACACAAAAATTAAATCCACACAGTACCTCATCGGACAACCATTCGGACAAAATTAATATGATCTGCTCTACAATCATCGTAAGGGAGATAACAATTTAACCAAAAATTATAATCAAATATAACATAATATCCGAACTGTTCCCGAAAGTATAATCATGGGCTTATACCCGACCAATTCCATAAACAGATCACATCAAATACCAATTTAAACCATAATAGAACCAAAACTCACCAAATCAGATGAATCACTGACAGATCACGACTATACTCCTACAATGCATCCAAATCTTCTACTCTGAACGGATAAAATAGAAAAAGTGAGCATAATGCTCAGCAAATATCACATAAAAAAAGAGTCCAATAAATCAGAGAGAAAATTAAATGGATAAAATCTGTTCAAATGACAGAATAAATTCAAATCGCCGATAAAATAAATCCAATAGAAATCTAAGATCCAAAATCCAATGATAGTCTCGTACTCAAATCAAATATCCAAATCCAAAATAAATATACAAATCAGAAAACAGTCCTCATCGGGACATGTATGTATATATATATATAAACAAAATAGAAATGATCGGACCGATTCCAATAGGCAAATAGCCAATTCCAAGTCCAATCCGAGTCCGAGTCCAAATCTAATGCCCGATTAGCTTGTGATTTGGAACAATATCCGATAGCCGAATAATCTAATAGCGTGCGCAAAAGCCAAAGCAGCATCGCGACAGATATTCTAAAAGTCTGAATCAAAACATATAATCAAAATCGTTTGTACAAGACATACTAATACCCAACTGTGGGCAAAAATTGGCGAATCTCAAATCCAAGTCCAAAATTCATATCCAGATCAAAGTCCAACACTAATCAATGCAGAAATAAAAATCATGCATCAAATTTGGGTTTCAACTATTTAAAAACTAGCTTGAAGAAGGGTTACGCATAATCCCAGTAACCTTAGGCTAAATTAAATGTAAATTAGGCCAGCATGAATGGCCACCCATGTAGGCTATACCTATGGGTAAGGTTACTCACTATTATTTGCCACTGCAGCTTTGAATGCAATCCTCAAACTTGTCAAATATATTAGAACGTCCGAATATATTTTAAGGTTAAATCAAAACATCCAAATGTGAATGGTCACTACTCCAAACCTTTCCAATCAGCAGAAAGGGATATCTAAATAAATCTTCCCGTCAGGAGCTGGCCAAATATCCAATATCTAAATCCAAATGTAGTTACCACAACTTGGCACATGCATGTGAAAATGCACGGCCTATGCAAATTTTGTGTACATTTTCGTTACACATACTGATATAAAATATACAGTGTCCAATAAATTATTCGGACTTTCAAAAAAATAGTAAACCCTCCAAAATTATAAAACCTGTATTAGAAACCCCTAAATTATCCAATGAACTACACATGTATGTCCAAAATAAACAAATCAGGTGTATAAAAATACATATATATTAATATAAATTTCAAACAGTGTCCAAAATATATCAGATAATAAATCAGACTAAAGAGGGGGTTTACAGATAATTGCCTTGATCTCATACATCGTAGATCTGATGAAAAGATGTCCCGAAACACCCGAATCAAGCCTCTCTCTCCTGCCGCACACGGACTGCCCCAGCTTTACTTTTTCTCTCTCATTTGTGCAGCTTCCCGCGCACTGCTGCCACCACTCAACACCGCCTGCCGACTTGCCGCGGCACCGACCTACCACTGCCGACCTTCCCAGCATCATACCGTCGGCGTCGATGCCGTTGTTTTGCCATCTCTCTCCTTCGCACCGATTTCTCTCTTACGCGACCTCAGCCGACGCCACCGTCGCCGAGCACCACCGCATGACCTCCTCAATGCGCCGCCGCGGTCGACAACCCACCTCCTCTTCTCTCCGGCGCGCGCCGTGATTGGCGGCACTGAAAACCTCCCCTCCCCTGCTTCTCTCTCTCCCCGATCCCTCTGCTGCACTGTTTTCATTATTTTCTTTTTCTTCTTTTTTTTCGTTTATATATATATATATATATATTATATATTATTATTATTTTCTATTTCACTTTTCTATTATTTCGAAATCCAAACTGATATTCGAGTGATAGCACGAGCACACCTTGGGTACTAGCCCGACTTATCCAATTATTCGTCCAAATTTTATAATATTTAATTAATTTTTCGACACACCTAAATTATCCAAAATCATAATTAATATTAAATTAATCCGAATGAAAATCCGGGATATTACATTCGGCTTCATAATGAAGATTTCACAACAACGAATGACTATTCGAGTACTAGAGAAGCAACATATTATGGAATAGCAAGAAGATTAAATAATTACTTGCCCATCAGTGTGTATGAATCTTTTTCCCTTCATTACTAAGGTTTCCTTCCTACGTGGATCTAATTTTCCAAATTCATGGTACCTAAACTGTATTGCCTCCAAATATATAGGCAACTAGCTATACTTGCCACTATCTTGATTGGGTCCTTGTGATTGGTCGAATGGCATGTTTGGAGCGTCAATTAGAAGCCATGAAATCGGATAATCTATTTTTGTCACACCTTGCATCCTTAGCCATAAAGTAAGCCAACTTAGCAACAAATTCAGTTGACTCTAGTCAAATTACAGCTCGAAGGCGAACAATCTGGTATCCTTTAAGTGTAAGTCTAGTTAAAGATTAACTAATTGTACACTTAATCTTAATTAGAGCACAATTTGAGTTGTTCATCTGCTAGGGTTTTTCTCTTTTTCTCACTAATCTCTATTTTAGCTTATTTAATCCCAACTAAGAGGTAATTAGGCTTCAATATTGACTTCAATTTGTTTCATAATTATGTCCACATCATATAACTCAAAAGCCACATTATTAGATCAATTTGGGCATTTTAATTTAACACCAATAATTTATTCATTCTAAAAATTAGGATACTATAATATTACCAAATAATCCTCAAATTATTTAATCTTTTTACATGAAATAATTATTTCCTAAGCATGTCCACAAAAATATTCTCAAAACATGCTAATTAGCTACTAAAATGACATATGTATAATTAATTGAAATAACACAGAAAAATATAGAATCTTACATACACTTCAAGAAATGTCATTCTCAAAGATACTATCAACTTAATCCTTAACAAGATAAGGGTACATTTTTGAAAGGTCTTCCTCAACTTCCCAACAGGAGTAGGGTATGGGTAACATAATATCTGTGGGCACAAAATAACTTTCAAGCAATAAGTAAATGACACGTGGCAAATAAGTCACAATTTCAGGGTTAACAAACATAGGGCATGGGTTTAGAGCGGAGGTTCACCTTCCACTTCTGTCAGCAATGAATTAGCAGCTCCCTGAGTAACAAAAAAAATGTTTTCCAAAACGTGTGGTTTAGATTCCTACACGAAGTCTCACTTGGGTACTCTAAAATCCATTATAAAATGTCCTGGTTTATGCAAGTAAAGCATGTCTTCACTCTGGATTGCTCCCTGATAGATAATGTTGACTGCTTCTCAAGCAGCAGGAAATTCTTCATTATATATCCAATCTTGCCACAATTGTTGGAGTTGGTGTTTGTGGCCCTTCTTCAGACTCCGCCCTCCTCTTCTTATCCAGCCTGAGCTGAGGAGTTGTAGGGGCATTATTCTTTCCAACGTTAGAGCCCGTCATGTGGCCTGTAACTTCTTGTTTTATTAATTAAACGCATTTGAAAGCGGCTCCACTATCTTCTAAGTCAAATAGCACTAGTTGTTTCCTAATCTTGTCATTAAGCCATTGCTGGAATCTCCAGGCTTTTCTTCCTTCTTCAGCAACCAGGTATGGAGCATACCATATCAATTTTGTAAACTTTGCCTCGTAATCCACAACCAAACTCAATCCTTAAGTGAGCTAAAGAAATTCCTTCCCATTTTGAATCCTCGTACAAGCCGAAAAAATTTTGCCATGAGGATCCACAAGAACTTCATTCAGCTGAGCATCTCAGCCACTGGTCCCAGGTCCCTTTTCTTGAATCACCAACAATGCTCGACTTCTCTTGCCAGCGTAGCTGGATAATCGAACTTTATCCCTTTTAGGGCATTCAATAGCTTTAAAGACCTTCTCAATTCTTTGAAGCCATTCTTCAGCTTTGGAATGGATTAGGAGTTCCGTAAAACTCAGCATCCTATTATCCATAAAGTCTTTAAAGATATTATGCCTACCCACAATTCCCTATATAGTTTAGGCACCAATTAGTCAATTAACCAAACTAGCATTTGGCATATAGCTCCATAAATTTTGGTTGTTCCACATGATTTAACAGTGTCAGTGTTACCTAATGTCTTCGTAGTAATAACACTTTGTGGTCTGACAACATATTAACCTACAAAATACAAAAATGTTAAGAATTTCACTTAGGGATCTAATTTATTCAGTGGAAAAAAAATATCTTAATGCTCCATTCCTTAGACATTTTATCCATTTCTGACACTATCTGGAAAGTGTATTGACACCTAAATCCTCAAATACTCCGGTAGATCCCAAATAATCACTCTTTCTTAAGACCTTAAGTGCTCTAACATAACCTTATTCTCCTGATAGCATCAATGTCACGACCTGGATTATACAACCTCGATCATCTAGTTCGCAATGCTGCAATTCTCACAGTCCATAACAATATACAACACGTGTACCTTTGCCCTCGAACCTTGTCTCCGATATAAATTGTCGATGGACAACACTTCCTACCAATCACCCGCAAGGCACTTGCCTAGCAGACCCTAGAGGTGTTAAAATGGGCCATATTGCTTGTGGCACACACTGATAGTGATTCTAAAATATCGGAACCACAATTTAGTTATCGTCCAAATACCACAAATGCTCCTAGTACTAGCCGCCATCTAGAAAATGTTCCAAAAACATATGGTAACTTTTTGATATTAAATTAGTTAGTAGTTAGGAACAAGCCGTGTATAAAAAAAATGTAAAAGAGATTATATATGTGAACATTATAAAGGCAAAGAACACTTGACGAGACACATAAAAAAACATAAAAGATAGCAATCATCTTCAACTAAAGCTGAACTAATATTTTCAAGTGATGTAAGGTTAGGAGCTTTTCAGTACGACCAGCAGCTAAACCGGGAGGGACTGACGAAATATATAGTTTAGTAGGAAAACCCTTTTCTCACAGCAAAAGACTACAAGTTCGAAAGGTATATACAAAAGTGCTTGTAATCCATGTATGTAAAAATGTCCCGATAAACTAATAAAAGTGATGCTATTTGCCTTTTTTCACAATTTAAACAAGAATAATTTCATAATTAAAACACATAAAATCCAATATTTTTTTAACTAGTAATATACGATCATCACATAATAATTAAACTAATATTTGCATTGCAGTACATTGGATTTTAGAAAATTAAAAATTTCAAAAAAAACTATTGGTTATATAATCTTTGAGCAGCCACATACTACTTTCGTAATTTTTAAAACAATTAATGCTATCATAAATGAAGTTGGAATATTTAACAAGATTTCTTTTATTACTTTTATCAATATTTCAAATAATAATTCTACTGCTTCTTTATTTAAATCACTGTTTTCTTTAATTTTGAAAGATAAATTATTCCATACAAGATATGCAGGTCATATTATTAATTTTTGTATTAAAGATATTTTATAATTTATTTCTCCTAATGATTAGAACATTTTCTGTTCAGGAGCAACAATTCAAGACATTATGCAAACAAAACAAATTGGACGAAGATCAATTGCCCAATAAGTTGCAACTCGACGTATTAGATGTTGAAGACCGTAATTATTTTTTCGTTCTATTTTTAACAATCTTTCATAATGAAAACATCTCAACAGCCGAGCCGATTATAATTGAAATTACTAAATATTTTTTAGAAAAATTTTATTTTATTACTAACAAACTTGCAAGTACCTATTATGCCATCCAAAATCTACTGCTAAGCCAATTGTTGTTATATACTGACATGATTCATCTTTTTAAGGAGGGTTGTGATTTTCGTTATATAATACTGACGATGGAAATATATTATATAAATTTTAAATAAATAATTTTAAGTAAATATTAAAATTATTAAAAATAGAATATTCACTAATATTATATTTAACTATAGTTTTTAGGGAATGTTTTTAAAATATTAGAGAAGTCCTCCAATACTAACTTGTCTTACCAAAATTATGGATCTTAGCATGAATTTATATGGGGTATACATGTCATGAAGAATTCTACAATATAAGGATAACTGATAGTATAGAAGAAATGAAGGCCTGTATCTATCATAATTTACAAGCAATGTACAACTTGTAAGCGCCACAGCTAACATCGAAACCATCCACTCTAGCATCAGAAGCAAGCAGCAGTATAGGTAGTCAGAGATTTGCTTTCGTTGGTACGAGTTCGATGTGAAACACAACCGATTAGTGAAAATACAATACCAAGTAAAATTCACCACCTACAGTCGGACCACGTTTCCAGCATTACAAATAGCAATTCAAAGTTCTAAATTTTAGATTAATGAAAGGCCAACGAGTACACATTTGTTGTGTTCGCATCAATGGTGTGAGACCTCTTAGTGTCACTAGCAAGTATGATGTTATCAAAGTCAGCCATCAATGCAAAGGGTGGAGTAATTGATGAAAAAAGAAGCAAGATGATACCAAATACCAAAAAAATGCGCATCCTTTTCAAGGATTGACTGCATGCAAAAGATCACGTCATAAATCCAACCATTTTTAATTTCAACGAGGAAGATTACTCCACAAGCAGCGGTAGTAGAAATGTAAGTGAGAACTAAAAATAATTGTGTTAATATTAGATGTATTTTTTTCTACTTTTTAAAATTGTAATATAAAAAATATTTGACCAAATAAATAAAATATACTATATCTCCTATTGGGTGAAGATTACTACATTGGGTGCCTGAAAGCATGGCCTAAATTTCCTTATAAAAAATCTTAAAGCCAGAGTGTTTTTTTTCGATTGAGTATACCTAGTTTTTGAATCGATTAGTACCTTACATAGTAGACAAGCTTATGGAACCCCTCTTCGTCCCAAATCAAGACCACACTAATGAGGGGTAAAGGTATAGGTTCTCCCCTAGGACCGGTAAAGTCAATAGAGGTGGTTAGGCTAGGTATAATTTGAGCTTTTGGAAAGATTGCTCACAATACTCTATCCACAAGAACCCATCAAATTTAGCCCGTAGAAGAGTCTGGAGAAAAGGTAGATACTTCTCAACTGATATGGCTATGTGCTTGGTTAATCCCCGCACATCTTTTATAAAATTTAGAGACTCCATCTTTAGGATGGCTTGGATTTTTTGGGGGTTAGCCTTTAACTCATAGTGGGAGACAATAAACCCTAGGTACTTTCACGATGTTACATTGAACACACATTTAGTTGGATTTAACTTCAATTCATGGGCCCCAAGAACTCCAAAGGCCTCAGTTAGATCAATGATATGATTGGTTGCATGGACACCCTTTACCAGTATATCATCCACATATACTTCTATATTTCTGACTTATTTGTTCAAGGAACATTTTATTTACAATTCTTTGATAGGTAGCCTTAATGTTCTTCAACCCAAAAGGCATTACCTTATAAGAATATAAACCTTGTCAATAATAAAGGTTGTATGCTCCCCATTGGCGACATCCATTCGGATTTGGTTAAAACCTAAGTATGCATCCATGAAGCTCAAGAGCTACTGGCCTAATGTTGACTCTACTACTCGTCAATCCATGGCAACGAGAAACTATCTTGAGGCAAGCTTTGTTCACCTATGTGAAATCTACACACTTTCTCTAATTTTCATTGGCCTTCCTTACCATCATGATGTCGGATAGCCACTCAAGATAGTAGATTTCCCTGATAAAGCTAGCATCTATTAGCTTCTTAACCTCCTTTTATCACACAATGTTTTCCTAAATAGTAGTTTCTACACATCCGTCTAATAGTCTTGTTCCTCAAATAATATTTTAAGCTTATGAACCATCAAGTCAGTCAAGATCCTTAGCATATTGATTGTTGTAGAGGTGAGCAAATTGCAATTGGCCGAAATGAACCCAACGAGCTCCTCCCAAGCCCCTTCACTTAGCACAATGCCAACCACAAACCTTTTTAAGCACGCATGAGTCCAGGGGTACTTTGGTTACATCCTCACATAGGGATTTACTTCATCTTATATATCTAGGTCTTCAATGGGTTAGGACAGCTTAGGACCCCTTAGTTGTGTCAGGAAGCACCGCCTTGACATGGCCTAATCACCCCGAACTTCTCCCACACCCCACGAGATTAGAAACATTATTTTAGGTGCATATTGAGTCATGGCCTCAGATGACAAGATCAGGCCATCGTATTATAGTGTTATAGAAGATAGGTGTACCATCAAAAAGATGAGTACATGAGATGGAATTCTAGAGTAGGTACCTAAGGTAACATCCAGGTCAACCAAGTCTTATACCATTATAGGCCTATGGTCTAGGCCATATAAGCGGACTTCCAAGCAAATTTTAACTGGCTAAATACACTATAAAGAAGATTCTAAGAGCTTCCATTATTAATAAAAATCAATTTTAAATGATAATCCTTTCTTCCATCTGAAACAAGAGCCAATATAATAAAAGGATCAGAATAGGAAAGTTACATGTGAATAATCAACATCGGCAAACTCAATTGGTTGTTTTCCAGGTTTCTTCCTCTTACCTTCAATTTCGAGCTTTGTTGGGCCTACCGACCTGAAGGGATGAGTGGTTACCATGTTAATAACCCCAGTAAGTACTCATTCTTAGGCAGGTAACTAACCATCCAGGCTCACCTTCTCGGTTACTCAGTGCCCATCCAAATGCCACACAAACCTGTCTTGTGACTTCAACCACTTTTTATCAGAACCTTAATCTCCTTCAAGATATTCTTGCATTATTTGGTATTGTGACTCAAACTTCTATGAAAGCGGTATTTGGTTTGATCTGGTGAGCTTGGGCTACGTACTAGCTTCAGCCACTAAAGGAACTTCTCATCCTTAAGCTGCATTAGTATGCTTGTTAGGGCCTCATTGAGGGGCATCAAGTTCGAGCATGGTATACCTAGAACCCAATGATCCGGACGTGGTTTCTGCGATGACCTATTGTGATAGGCATCATCTCGCCTCTCCCTGCTAGGTGCCAGTTGGAAGTTGCTTGACGAGTCATGATGAGCCCACTCCATCATCGGAGCCTCGTTAGCTTCTTCAGTGACATCTTCTGACTTAGCCCTAGCCTCAAGCTTTGTGAAGCTAGTGAACGGCCACAAATGCACAAACTTAAAAAATGCTCTTGACTATAGCACTTTGATGAAGGATGCTATCTTCACGCTATTAGTGAGGATTGGAATTTCTCGTGCCAGGTACTCTCCCAAGCCTTCATTTGACATCAGGCATATATTGGCCAAGTGCCAAGGATGCTTCTCCTCCCTCTTGCTTAAAGCAAACTGCATTAGGAAGGCTTCAAAATGCTATTGAAAGATGTTGATCATGCTAGCCTCTAATCGATAGAACCATGTTCTAGTATCCCCTTTCAAAGTCATGGCGAAGCATTGGAGCATCACCAAATCCCCAATCCCCTGGATGCATAACAAAGTGTGGGAGTGATCCAAGTGGTCCCATGGATCTATGTTCCCATCGTAGAGATCCAAATTTGGTATCTTAAGCTTCTGATGAGAGGATGCACTCAAATTTTTGCAGTAAAAGGTGTCCTTTCATTTGTACTATATGCCTCTAGTACTGAGTCCTTGAAAAGCTTGCATTCAAGGTTCTGAATCCTTTCCTCCACGTATATAGAGGAAGCTAATCACTGAGAGCTTAGAAAGATTCTCAATTCCACTTGATTAGCCAAAACTGCTAAGCTAGAGAAGTGATACTAGCCGACCCCTCCTCAGGCAAGTTATCCAACATTTACCAAGACCTAGGATTGCACCTTTTGAGTAATGAGTGAGGGTCTATACGGTCCTCCTTGCAAGGGTCCACTAGTCATGCAAGGGATGGTATTCACCTTCCCAGCCCCCTTAACCTCCTGGTGCTGTCATAATTGAGGTTTGGACATGGCAAGGGCCTCCAGGAGTGGAGCCTTCGGACCCTAAGGGCAATGTTACGAGGTGTAGGGAGCTTGCCTGGGCAGCTGGGGTTTGTTTGATTTCCTATATTTTTTAATAATATCTCCATCATACTCTACATCTCGCCCATTTAAATGACTATATTATTAAGGGTTAAGGTCAAATCAAGCGAACTATGATCTTACAAGGCCTAACTATCCTGTAGAGCAAACAAGACAAGCCTTTCTCTTGGTGCTAAATTGATTTGATTCAATGAATGCATGTTGACCGTTTCTCTATTGAGTTCTTAGGATTCTTGAAACCAAAGTAAATGATATTTGGCAAAGGCCTTTATAAGTCGTTCTCACAAACGAAACTAATAAAGCGTACCAAAATATCGATTTTATTTAGGTCTCTTGTAAACTGGGAAGACGTTTGACTTGAAAACTTAATCTAATATCCTATGCACCACAAGAAAACACACAAGACTAGGGGCCCAAGAATGTTTCCAGAAGGCCCCTTTGATACTCAAATTAATACAGCCTCAAATAAATTGAAAAGCAGTAGGAATAACCTAGCAAGAAGAAGACTGTCAATGATCGAAACGCTTATATGGATGTGACTAGAGCATGTGTCAATACCTCAATCGGTCCTAGGATGATTACCTTGATTTTCGGGTAATTGGTGGCAACGGCATAGACTTTTGTGGATGGTGGTACTACTCGTACAGTCACAGGGGCTTTTTGGGACTCAATGTGAGTCTGCCATGCCTGAAAATCCTTCCTTTTCCTACCAGGTCCCCCCTCCTAAACTCCTCCCCTTTCACAAAGGATCATTTTTAGCCAAAAGGTTTTTCTACCTTGGTAAGTCAAGTCTTCATTGGACCTTGTGCCATTTGTGTGGTGAACTCCTACTAGAGGGGTGATCCAGGCAGGGAACATTGAGTGGCCAATGAGGGAGATTGGCTGGTGTGACAGTGCCGCAACCACCTAGATATGCAGGGTTGATTCCTTAGGAGTGACCAATGAGCGCCGCACTCGGCCAGCACATAACCATCACCAGCCCTACGACACGTCCTCCTGCATCCGCACTTTGTCACAAGGTGGCATGTTTTATACATGCAATAGACCGAGTGTCACATACGTGGGACACTATCGATGATGTGGACCTGTCAATGGTGTGGGGTCACCCATCTTAGGCCACTTCCCCATGAGATGTTGGGGCCTGACACTAGGCTTTGGCCTTTTAGACTGAGCTCATGGGTTGAACTTTTTCAATTAGGGTCCATCTTGGGTTTTTTTTTTTTTTATTTGGATTCAGCCCACTTTATTTGATCCCAAGAGAGAGGAAAGAGGGAAGCCTTCTATCATCTCTCTTCCTTGAAAACACAATTTTTGGGAAAACATGACTTTAAAATTTGACTCCACTAGGGTGAGAAGTAATTGCCAAGGATTGTTTGAAAATTAGGAAGAGGAAGAAAGGTAGTACAAGGCTCTGATCCCTTCCCAGATGTGGTGCATATGGCGTCATACTCCATCCCCTATTTTATCATTTCTGAAAGATGGAAAGTATGATGAGAATTGGCTTAAAGAACAAGTCATGACACATTGCCCTGTTGTGAACCAGCATTGATGAGAGATAAGAGAGACAGCTCAGTGGCATATTCAGCAAGCCAAAAAAGTAATAGGAAGTTCCAAGGTGGTTATAACTAGATTCCACTAGTACATAGGTATTAGCCGCCAATAACTACGTAATTCTATTAAATCTGTTAGCTTCTGTTGTTAGGAATAAATTAAAATTGTTAAGGAGTTGTCAGGCAAATGTAAGGCTATAATGCCAGATAATGGTCTGCTAACTGGATATGCCTTAGCTTTCATCCCAAACTACCTCCTGTTCTTCTCTGTCTCTTCTCTTCTTCCTCTAAATTCTCCTCTCTCCTGCCTTCTCACCCCTTTAATTATAGAACACCTAGGATCAACTTCTAGTAAAGTCACCACATGCCCCTGAATATATAATCTAGGGAATACAGTTACAATGATTGCATTACATAAAGCCTCCAGCCAAATCCAATTCACTTGAGAGAGCCAAGGGTCACAGATTTTCTAAAGGAGGATTTCAACAATGAAAGTGAGTCTTAAGCTGCCACAACCGCTCCAACAATATAGTCGAGAAACTACCAAAATGAAGAATTAAATCTAATTCTGACTTCGAGCCCCATGAACCTATACACTCAATAAGAAAAGGACAGTTATAAATAGGTCAACCACACATTGCATACCAAATATAAGAGTTACACAGAAAGGAAACATAACCATAACAAAAAATAAGATTCTAACCTTCCACCAAACAGTAGCAAAACAATTGTCTATATTGATAATTATGTAATGAATATATTTAAGGAAGATGATTTCCTTTTACTTGAGCAGGAAAGAAGATAATGGTGAGAAAAGAGACTACAGAAGAGTCAATGATAGAGTTCCTAATTTGATAAGAGAAAAGGTTTCCAAGAGAAAATTCGGCATAACAAGTAAATCATTTTTCATATCTCCCTCTTCTTCTCTCTTTCCTTCTTATATACTACAAAAGTAAAGTCCTCTTCTACTTGGGTTCCACTTTTCGTTGCATGTATAGCACAGTCCCCATTCCCTTCTTTCTTTCATCTGTTCAAGGGTGTTTTGATGAACTGTCACCTCTAGTTTGGTGACGACTCTCGAGGAGCCAGTTGCTCCATAAAGGGATTGATGATGTATAAGGCCTCCAATCGAGGCAATCTAACCCCTGCTCATCTTTTGTCAACTCATAACGAATTCGTCCTAAATCCAAGTCATTCCAAAGGCTTAATAAAGGCCAGTCGGATTTAATAATTTGATGAAGTAACGAATCTCATCCTTCAAGCCTCCCACAAAACAACTTAATTTAACCTAAGGCGGGATTTTGACCAGCCGATTAATGATGATCTCAAACTGAGCCTTATACTTAGCTATACTCCCTATTTGCCTCAGCCTCTGTAATAATTCCACGGGTCATCGTAAGCTAGGTTTCCAAATCAAACGAGAAGAGACTGAGCAAATGTTTCCCAATCTTCAGATTCCCTAGCATCTTCAGCTCCTTGGAACCAGATTAGGGCCTCCCCTTACATGTAAAAAGAGGCTAACAACACTTTTAGATTTTTGAGATTTGGTAGAACCTAAACATTTGCCTTACCATACAGACCCAACCGCTTGGATTCTCCCCATCGAACCTAGAAAAATCAATTTTGACTATTTGGTGGATGTTAACTCCCAATGGCTCCTCTCACTCCCCTCTAGGCTAGGGGGTTTGAGTAGGGGGTAGAGTGGCATATGGGATTGCTAGTAACCTCTAATACAACTTGAATAAATGCCACATTTACTCCATGAGTCCTTCAATGTTGAGCTCAAGCTACTCCATTCGTTGGTTGTTATTCTGCTTGAAGTTAACTAGCCTCGGATTTCGAGCTACCACAGATTCAATGAACTAGTTCACATGCGTGCCCTCTACCATTCTTTGTCTCTCATACCAATTTGTAATCAATTAATTTAAGGACAATGATCTCTTTTTACTTGAGTAGGAAACAAGAAAAGAATGGCGGGAAAAGAGACTACAAAAAATTTATGGATAGAGTTCCCAATTCGAGAAGGGAAGAGGTCTCCAAGAAAAAATTCAACATAACAAGTAAATCATTTTTCGTATCCTCCTCTTCTCCACTTTTTTCTACTTATATACTACAAGAGTATACTAATTAAGCTCTAATATTTCCTCCTAACTATGAGTATCTTCCTAACATCAAGTGGTCATAGCAACTAACAAGCTAACTTATCAATCCTCCTCTACCTCCTCTCGTGCCTGGCTAGTGTTTTTTGTTGCTAATTTTGTTGGCATGAAACATGTACCATGAATGTGTTTATGAGACTTCTATTGGGCCCCCCCCCCCGATCACGTGAGGCACACGCCACCCATGGTCAAGAAAACCATGATCCACACATTCCCCATCTGACTGTGTTCATCATCTCACCTGGATGGCTTGGATGAGCCTTGTTTGGATAAATTTTGGCTCTACTACAACCGAATTATTTCTCTGACGTTTTCTGACCCTTTTGCTATCCTTGCTTTAATCGGACGATTGATCATATGTTGGAATTAAAGGCTCTGATGCAACTTGAGTCATGCATTACTTGACATTTTTTAACTTTTGAAATTATTCTTCACTTGTTCTATGTTCATCTCCGGTTGCAGTACCTCCTGTCCTCCCTAGGGTTCTACCATCCCCAATCCATCATCCCCGTTTTATTACATTAATTAGTGACAAAGTAGGGCTTAGTTTGGGTGCAAATTTAAGTCCAATATATTATTTTTTATGCTACAGTACCCAAACCAAACAATCCAAATTGACAAAGATCTTTAAATTATAAAGATAAGTGAATCAGCAACCACTTTTTCTAAGGCTCAGTTGAAACTAAGTGCCTTCGAGCAGACAAGATCCACCTGCTCAACATTATTACAAAGAACCAGGTCTATGGAGCCTAGAAACTGTTCAAATAAACAGCAATTGAATGTTTCAGTGAAGCCTCTACTAAAATCTCAGAGACCGAACTCTTCACAGACTAGAACAAGTCTGCCTTGTCAATTTCTCATCCAAATAAACAAAAGGAAAACAATTTCAAGTTGAGCTAGTGCCTGGGTCTCCATAAGAGAGCCCAATTCCATTAATATCAGCAAACAGGAGATATCATGTCGATTCTAAGAAAACTTGAAGAGACAGTTTTCACAACCAGCCTGATAGTATTTATTGACAATTTACAATTAGTAAAATTGATTGAGCGACTTCACTCCACAGAGCCAGTCCTCTGAGCTGTGTTATTGCTTAAATAAGTACACTATGACCTCAGCAAGATGCCATGATGCCATCAAACAATGGAAGCCTTCCGCTGGTGTGTTATTCATGAATTAGTCCTTTCTAAGTTAAATTAGCTGATTTCTGATTACATAAGATGATTTCTGAGTCAAAGAGAACAACAATGGGGGTGTCCTGTTGTACTACCAATTATTTAGGTATCTGAATATTGGAGAAGAGAAGAAAATAATAGGAGAAGAGAGACAAATGGCAACAAAGTAACACATAGGTGTGCCCTTAACATCCTTTCTTTGGAGTATATAATGCGTCTCACTGTAAATTATAAAATACCTTCACTCCAATTCATAACTTAGTAGTAAAAAGTAGTAAACAACTTACCATAGCATGTTCACGAGGGTTAGCTGAAGTTGCAGTGCAGAGCACAAAAGAAGGAGCAGAGCCATAAACTGCACCAAAAAAGAGATTCTGGAGTAAGATATTAATTCTTACCACAAAACAAAGAGATCACCCCCTCATATGAAAACAGGCACATCCGGAAAATGTACCATGAGAACATAGACGACAAAGCCTTCTCAAGATGAGGGCAGTATGACATCCAAATGCTCCTTTATAAGAATGAGCTTCATCAATGACAACAAACCTAATGGACAAAATTTACGGTCTTAACTTCATAAATAACATAATGAAAATTTTCAAGACCAGTAAGATCGTAAAAGAAACAGCAAGAAGAAGATTTATCCAAAAAAGATTTAAATGCCATTATGGTCAGATCTTCATCATGGATTACTAATTAGAGACCACTATCGAACAACAATCACCTAAGATTTGATAGAAGTCGCTCAAACTGCCCATGGCATGGCAAGATCGACATATGCAACATATCAGGATTAGTCATCAACTGCATGCAGGATGACAAATTTAGGCCAAATTGTTTGTCTGCAACCTAATATCATATCTTCATTCCAAGAAAAAAGATTTCTAAAATACCACTCTGACGTTGTCACGTTGCCAAATCCTGTTCACTCTGGAAGTGTCACCATCGTATATTCCAATATTTATGTTGGCATCCAATCTTTCAATCATAGACAACAAAGCTCTCAGCTGGTCTTGAGCTAAGGCCTGCAAATATCATGAAAGTAGTTTTCCTTAATCTAAATAGATAAACACATAAAAATGGAAAATGAAAGTAGAGTTTGCAACCAGGTGCATGATGAGATAAACAAATTTTTTATACAAAATGTTGTGCAGCATGGAAGCATAATTCCAGAGACTGAGACTCATATACCTTTGTTGGAAACAAGTATATGGCACATGATAACACATCCAGGGACAAAGCTTCTAGAACTGGAATGTTATAGCAGAGAGATTTCCCGCTGGATGTCATTGTGGCCACAATAACATTCTTACCAGCTAGAGAAGCCCGTATTGACTCAGCCTACATACGTAAGGCACAGTTAATATGTAGGAGTTTCTATATTAAAATGCAATGACAGGAAAATACATCCAGACCTGGTGGCTGTACAGCCTAGTTATTCCAAGAGATTTGAGTGCAGACACTGCATTTTCTGAAAGTTCATCTGGAAATTCACCAAAAGTCGCCACTCTGGCAGTGATCTCTTCAACATGTACCATCTGCAGCAAACAGACAGCATCATGTATCGCTCAGAAGGAAACCTTTAAGTAAAATTTGTTTTACAAATATGAGCACAAAAGCCTGCTGCCCATGATTACCAAATATTAAGCAAAAAAGGTCATTTTAGTAATATATAATTGGCAAAAGTGCCAGATTGAAACCAAATGGGATTACATGTTTACCCTTTTCCAAATCCTTTAAAGGCAGCTCAGTGCAAGAGATCTCCAAATTGTGGGATCTAAGCATATATGCAGTCATACCATTCCATTGTAGAAGTGATGTTAAAGGCGCATCAAAGCAGGATTAATGAAAGTGAGGTACCCATTTATAAAATATGTTTATAAGCTATTTTTCAAATGAATTTCAATTGTTAAAACCAATAATGTGTAGCCTCATTTACTCAAAAAATTTTGACTACATAATATTTTTCTCAATTAACCAGCACAACTCATCAAAAATGAACAAGAATAATAAAATTTCTTAACAAAATTAAAATATTGTTATCAAGATATTCATAACAAATAGTAATATTTATCATCATTGAAAAAAGTTCATCTTCTTGTTACTTAGCTTATGTGTTTGATATGACGGCTTTATCTTTATATGTCACTATAAATTAGAATTTCATCATTGTCAAACTCTAATGGAATATTCCTAAATACATATATCATTCATTGTTAATATTATTTCTCAATTTAGTATTATGTGTAGCAGCAATTACTCCTATAATTTTAACCACATAACCTTTTGTCAAAGAACTATCACCAAATATAAATTTATTATCATCATTATAATCTCCATCCATTTTTCTAACCAGATACTTCTTACTTTCATCAATCTCAATTTTACAAACACCAAATTAATATTAAGAGTAATAATTAAATATAACAGCTAATTTTAAAAATATAATTTTTCTTTTGAAAAAAAAAAACTATAAGGCTCTCACCTTGATCCTCAAGAAGGCGTATGCAATAGAGCCTAGTGCCTATTGGAATGAGCCTCGCATAGGTATGTTGAGGCGCTAAGCTTTGAACCCCAAGATGGGCGCACTTGAGATGCATTTTTAACAACATAATATGGAAGAGAAGTAGTTTTCGTGATATAAATTGTAACCTTCATGTCAAATGGAATAATCTTACCGTTGCACCAAAGGACAAAATGCCAAAATATCCCAAATTGACAAGTTGCAGTTTAACTTGCTGTGAATTGCCCGTAAAACTATCAAATGATTCCAAATTGTGCCATGTTGTTACTGTATATATGGGATGCATTGGTTTTGTATGTTTAACATTACCCAAAATCTTACACATAACATGTGACAAATACCTGTCCTTGAGACCCAATTCCATTCCTAAGGTGTTCAATCATTTCCATTGGTGACAATGGATACGTGTCCTGCATAGTCAGTAATTTTATGTAATGGATTAACAATTTTGACAAGATAAAGTGGATGCCATGAATGAACTCTATCAAGAAAGCCTTTGGAAATTAAAATCTGATTTATAAAAGATGATGGTTAATAAGCTTATAACCAACCACTTATTAGGACAAAATAATGACATTTTTTTCGATTTGATTGCTAATAAGGGTTGTGATTTCCAGATTAGCAAAAGTCCTGAAAGAAGCACATAATAACCACCCTAGCCACAATTCTAGCAAGATAAGGTATCAACCATTTCTTTCCTTCTAGTCCCATTGGTCAGCCAAGTGGGACAATTTCACTTAGCTCCTTCCACATTATTAATAACACAGTCTACTTTTTTTTTTTTCATCTTCCTCTTTTACCTTTGAAGGAACAACAATTTGAGGAAAAAAAATCTCAAAAAAGAGTTCAAGAAATTTTTTTTTTTCTTTCACAATACCACAAATGAGGGAGTTAAGAAACTTAGAGGAGTCAAATGAAATACCATGTGATATAGCCAAGAATGATAATCTTATATCTTATATGCAATTTAAAAGTTTGGTGCGGAACTTGTTTCGGATGCCATGTGTCCTCTTTTTCATGAATTAGCAGTGGATACTTATGAATCCATTTTTATATGAATGATCATATTAAGCTGTCTTTGTGATTATTGTGCCTAATTTAAGTCCTAGGGAAATTCATCGCTTTGCTTGAAGTACATCAGTACAACACAAGCTTTCTCTGTTAAATCATCTAGTTTTAGATTTCCATTATATTTGAAGTTAGTCATGTACATCCCCCATTCTTATTTATTGTCAACAACAAGTGTGTCATATATAGTTGTAATGGGATTTAGGATTTTAGCATTGATTAGGTTTACTTGTGTACTCAAAATATTGGGCTGTATTTCTTAATTGAGTGCCCAAGTTTTAATGACCATGATTAGGGAAGGTGTAAACTTAATACTATTTCTAAAATCCTTTGATGTTTTAAAGTATTTTTCTCACCAATGGCCAGCCATTGGTAAACAAAGTACCTTCTTCAATGACTTTTAACGACTCTTACCCAAAATGAAAACCAAAGACACTATCCTTATCATATAAGAAGATGTTTTACCAAGCTGTGCTAACATATTTTTCTTTTCTTTTTTTCTTTTTTTTTTTCTTTTTTTTTGGTAAGTAATTGTGCTAACATATTTTTCATGAGCTGAAATGTGAACTCATTTCTTAACACAGCTCCAATTATTTTATTTGGTAGTTTGAGGGTGAACCTTGGACCAAGAAGGTTTCTTTATTATAACCTAGAAGTCATGGGTTTTAAATATCAAAACAACCTCTCTGTAATAAGGTCTTGTTGGCAGGACATCATTAAACTTAACTACATAACATAAAAGCATGGTGAAAGTATTGATTATGGATCAGAATTTGAAATTCTTTATATAGCTAAGCCAAAGCGACAAGAGGAAGAAAGGGGATCTCTTAGAAAACGAGACAGGGAGAAGTCACCAGGCAATTTAAAAAGCTCCTTCCAAATACTAGATCCACATTGTGAATGCAACAACCATATTATGTTTTAAAAGGAATAGTTCTATTCCATTCAATGGGGCTCCTCGGGAAATAGGGATCCTAAAATGTGAAGCCTCTCAAAGAGAAATGAGCATCGACAGGAGCAATATGAAAATCAGAAAGTCCAAAGAGCAACCAATCCTAAGAAAAAGTTGAACCTGGGAAGAGCAGTAATATAATTGATCAACTCACTATAACCAACCCAGATGAAAGGTGAGCGGACAAAATACAGAACGTGTCAAAGAATAGAATTTCCAACAAAGTTAAAAAATAGAGAGAGAATGTCAAGGCTGAAGTTTATAGAAGAGAGCAAAACACAATTTTGAACGGCTTGGTGGAAAACAATTTGAGGAGTGAGACATGAAGATTTTGCAACGGCGTCTTAAATTCTGAAGACCCATTTGGCTTTAAAGAAACCCAGAGAGGGAGAAAGAATAAAAATTATATTCAATTAAGGTCTGGGTGTACGGAAAGGCATGGACAGGGGTGAAACACTGGCACCCTACACTATGGACCTTATTTCTGACAGCTATAACAATGTATGGCACTGAACATGGTTTTATCTCACCTTTTTATCGTTGCATTTCAAGATATAGGTTTGTATGAGACTAAGAGTATTAGTGCTTGGGGTTTGAGAGGATTTTTCTGTTCTATTCTTCCTCTCCCCCCCCCCCCTCATTATAATGGCTTTGCAATCCCTTGTTAAAATCAATAGGTATTCAAATCGTTCAATTGAAAAAATTGCAAGCCTTCTTATTGAATGATCATGATACTTCCCAAAAATAGAAATTCTTCGTGGATGTTCACCATAGTCAAACCATTGAACCACATTAATCTGCATACCTAATTTTTCTTCTCCGTTCTCTTTCTTGTACCTATATTCAGCAATGCAGATCAAACCTCTATTGGGCTTTGTCCTAACAAATAATAATAAGCTTTATGTTGCAGTTTTTCTTTCCACCATTGAGTTTGTTTGTGTGACCATTAGAAGTATAAGGACGAATCAGCCAAGCATCAGAAAAAGTAGCAACAAAAACCAACATACATGACATCGTGTTTGAATGGGGAGGGATGTTGACTTCCATGATGAACTGCAACTTTCCATTGCTTTATTTCCATACAATGAGGAACTAGCTTTTTTTGTTGACAAAACCAGTTCCTCTAAGGATGCTACCTTGTCGTATCCACATTTTTTAGCACGCTGCACAATAAGAGGAAAATAAATAGCCCATATACCAGTGCTAACTATAGTAGTGGGACAGAGAATGTAAAAGCTGAAATCATATCCAAAACAACATACACGAGCAAATCTCCTGATTATGGAGTCATGAATAATTCCAAACAAGTACACACCAGAAAGAAAGTACAATAACCTATGTGAAAAACAAATTAGAAATCAATGTCCATTCAGTGCAACTTTGAAACATTGAGCAGGTGAAAGTGTTGCTAAGCATGTGAAGAGGTATGCATGGTTCCTAGGGTTCAATATGCACATTATTGTGGCAAGATTGCAACTAAGAGCACCTCCAGAGTATCTGCAAATACTGTGTTCATAATTTTCTGTTAGGCATACCATTCTGCTAGACAAATTTAATATTCGAACTTCTACAACATTTACAACCTTCCAATTCACCCATAAGATTCATCTGCCAAATTCATAAGATACCAAATAAATGCCCATCCATATTCAAATGGACTTCCAAGAGGGCAAAAAAGTACAAAACCGTAATGCATTATGATCTCTCATTAAAGAGACCATCTGCCAAATTAACAAATATTACAATAAGTGCTTCTATAAAAAGCAGGGAATTCAAAGAAAAACCTCCAAAAAGATTCCACTGCCAAATGCTTACTGAAGAACCCAAAAGATAGTATATAAAAACAAAAGCTACTGTTTCTCCTAATTTTAAATCCAAGGACACCCTGCCAAGCACAAAACTCTAGCTTCATCATTTCAGTCCAAACCCAACAAAAGCACATAATAGGACAAGACAACACCAATAGCCTTCTAATGGATGGCAGCAAATGGTGGCCAAGTAAGTACACAAGACTTTCCACATTACGGACTTTGGAGAAAGCTAGATGTAGCAAGCTTGAATATGCAATGCAGAGAGTTTGGTTC
This sequence comes from Nepenthes alata, assembly GCA_028571085.2. NCBI lineage: Eukaryota > Viridiplantae > Streptophyta > Magnoliopsida > Caryophyllales > Nepenthaceae > Nepenthes > Nepenthes alata. The sequence continues at coordinate 36,236 of JAOVVI020000236.1, forward strand.
CATGGCTTGAACCCGTACCCTCAAAGTTAAGCAATCTTATCATAGCAGCAATGCTCATCCCTCATAGGGTAATGAAGCAGAAAAAGTAGTCAACTGATTTAGCATCCAACTAACAAGAAAAATAGTTCATCAATAACTGTGCCCACTTGTAAATTATCAGAGATGAAAATTTGCTTCTTAGGGTCTGTTTGACCTTGTTTTTCAAGCATCTGTTTGAAAAATCTATAAATTGGAACTTTACCACAAAGCTTCAAAAAAATCTAATTCAGTTCTCGATTTCTTATGAGTTTTCTAACAAGTTTTAGTTCCAAACATTTCCTACATAATTTTGATAAAATCTACAAAATTATAACTTTTCCTAAAAGGCACTTTTCAAAATAAAAAACAAACAACTCCTCAGTAGCTTCCCACACCTTCAAGGGTACATTTGACTACAATCGAATAAATAATGCAACTGCTTTGCACAAGAGGAAGACCTAAGTAAGGCCACAAAAGACAGCCAACATTGCAACCTAACATGATGACATCAACCACAACTCCAAATTCAATGAACTCTCTAATGTCATTGCCGACACTACCATAAAACAAAAAAAAAAGGCCATGAATGTAAGAATTTGATCAGATTATCTGCAATAAAAAGGTGAGGATAAGCAACTAAGCAGAAGATAATATGGGATCCACACAGTCATTAGCAAAAGAAGGGCAGCAACCAACAAAGGATTGCCTCCCTCCTAGTAATCCCTTGGAACAAAGCAATGAAGCTCATAATAGGCCATGTTACCAATTCCCCACAAGAGTAACTCCTAAAGACTAAACAAATGCTTTCAAACTGAAACAGTTAGTGACTTAGTAAATACCATATACTTATTGAAAAGCCCCATTAAATTTCTCTTGAAGAGTGCTTCTCTCTTCTTCATAGAATGCATAATCTTTGACAAAGGAAATGGATTTCCAGCTGGGTGGTGCAAATCTGAATTTAAAAAAAAAAAAGCCTTTGAAAGCACAGGCAATCCTCGGGGGGGGG
>JAOVVI020000237.1:0-37257 GCA_028571085.2 Nepenthes alata
ATCCAACTCGATCAATACACCATCTATACGAGTGAAGGAGTGTCCAGAAGCACGAAGCCGGTCCGAAAACGAAGGTCCGAAAACAGAGCATCAATGGCCGGAGGTATAAAGAACCGATTATAAATTCCGCGTTTATAGTTATTTTAGCAACTTCTTAATCTAACACATAACTCATAAAACTTCTCTTCACGGCTTTATAAGAGCCAACACCATCAGGATAATATCGTAATATGTTTCAAGCTTTTTCTCTTTGTACTAATTTAGTCATTTTATCCGACTCATCTGTCTTAACTTTATCAAGCGTTTACAACTCTACTTTAAAAGTATTTCTCGCATAGTGATATCTAATATCTACAAACTTTGATTTTGAATGATAAAAGGTGTTTTTTCAAATATAAATGGCACTTTAATCATCACAAGATAATATTTACCAATGTTACTTGAAGTCGAGTTTTTGAATGAATTTTTTCATTTATAATATCTCGTTATTAGCTTCTATCACCACAATAAACTTAATTTCGGTGGTAAAAAGTGTAATATACTTTTGTCGTTTGATTGCCAAGATACTGTTATTCCTAAAAAGCTTGATTAAATATCCGAAAATAGATTTTCAAGAATCAATGTTGCTTATCATACGGGTATTTGTAAACTCAATCAAATAGGCTTATCGTTACCAAAGCGTAAGCATACTTTAGAAGTGTCCAGTAGATCCTTAAGAATTCATTTTACGGCAAACCAATGCTCTCTTTCAAGATTTAAATGGAATCAGCTAGCAGTTTCAATTGAATAAATAGTATTCGACATCATACAAATTATTATATATATCAAGCTATCTATTGTTGAATTATAAAGAACTCATTTCATGTTGTCCTTCTCTTTTTTCTTGGAAGGAATTTGATGAATGCTTAGTTTAAAGTGATTGACAAGAAGGGTACTAACTAATTGAGATTTCTTCATATTGAATATTTGAAGCACATTTTTAACATAATTCTCTTGAGTCATCAATACCTTTTTCTTCTTTCAGTCATAAAAAATTCTTATACCAATAATTTATTTTTTCAGTCTTGTTGTTCATAGTAAAAGACTTGTTTAGTTGCTGCTTAGCTCACTAATTCAGAACACATTTTACCCAACAATGAGCATATTATTAATATAGAGTAGAAGGATAATAAGATCTCCTTTTGATAAACTCTGTATAAAAACACAATAATCTAAAATAATCTTTTGATAGCTATACTCCACCATAACATACTTGAACTTTTTGTACCATTATCCAGGGAATTAATTTTGCCCATAAAGGCTCCTATTCAAGCAACATATCATGTACTCATTTTCCTTAACCTCAAATTTCTCTGATTCCTCCATATAAATTTTTTTCTCGATATCATCATGAATAAATGTTGTTCACACTCCACTTTAAGATCTAGACATGCAACTAATTTCAGGGGGATTCGAATAAAAGACATCTTCACCACAAGAGAAAAATCTCCATGAAATTAATGCCATTCCTTTGACTAAATCTCTTCACAATCAATCTCTACTTGTATCTCGATTGTGGATTGTTCTTATTGAATTTCATCTCTACGCCCATTTATTCTTGAGTGCTATTTTGCCTGTCCTTAGGCAACTTCACCACATTAAATATATGGTTTTTGTACAAAGACTTTATCTTATATTATATGGCTTTCATTCACTCCTTATGATCATTCTCCATAGCTTTTTTATAGCATTCAAGCTCTCTGCTGTTGGTGAGTAACAAATACTCTCCTCCCTATAGGTGTGTGAAAGAATTTCGATTTCTCACAAATCATCGAATTGGAATAGTAGGTATAAGATCAAGAACATCAATATGAACATCATTGTGGGCTTCATCATGGACATCTTCTACCTCATCAAAGGTAGGAACCTCATAGTCTTCAAGTTTGAAGAATATGATAGCGAGAGGGTGAAACGTTATTGATAATTGATAGCGATAAATAATAGAGAAAGCGGTTCAAGAGGCACCATAGAGTGATGAACACCCCATCACTTTCCAACGCTGGACCTAAATCCATCGTCTCATCAAGGTCCAAGAGGAATTATCTTTTCAACTGTGCTGTCTCTTCTTTACGGCAAGCTTGATGGTGTTGATTCCATATTTAGTTGCTTTACTTCGTTAATTTGGTTGTTTATAGTGCATTGCCATTTTTCCCTCTGATATGAGTTATGTCCTGTGAGCAAATTTGATCATTTTAAATCAACAAGTTCAATTTTTTCATTGCACCAGGTTCGTCAATTTCAGGGATTTTCATTTTTTATGATTTTGACTTTTGTAATTATCAATCTCATTTTTTTAAAAAAAATTGGAGACCCTAATTTTTGAAAATCTGAAAGATTTTTACTTAATATGATAGATGAATTCTACATCGTGATTCCAATTTCAAAAATATTATATAAAGATCATTCATATAATATTTTTTTAAGTTGATAATATGAACTCTCTGCTATGTTGGAAACATAGTATTTGGCTAATTTTTTTCAAAACAATAGAACGAGTAGATTCATTCACTCTTGAATGAAATTGCTAAGCTATTGTAGAGTCCTCAATGATTACATAGTACCATATTATCAGTTTAGAATTTACTTGAATTTATTGAACATTATTTAAATTTAAAATTCTAAATTATTAGATTGTGGGCCAATTTTTATTTATAAGATACTATAAAATTTTTCATTTATGTATGTGTTTATTCACATCAAGTACTATTTCTTGCACACAATTATCTCTATGGTATCTATTGCCCATGTCATTGCCAAGAAGTAACAAGATAAATAGAGCTAGTATCACATTCCAAAACCCAATTCTGTAATTAACTCTTAATCAAATTATTAATAATTAACTTTTGGATGTGAACTTTATATCAATATTTCGATTGACTACAATTTAAAACAACACAATATCATACACATGATCCAAATCATGCCATGTTTCATGTGGCTCAGATACCAACCCAAAACGTGACGTCGGACCTTATATAAGGAAGGATGCCTATCCAAATAAAATCAACATAATGAAATCTGTAGAATAAAAGCCAGAATTACTGGACAACCACATTTTACATCCATGACCCATAATCACCACATCCAAAATGACTGACACTTGACCCAAATTGATACACATGCTAGTCAAACCAACATAACCATTGATAACTGATATTCAAAACTAAAATTAAGCTAAAATATAAAATTTAGATACATTAAACATTCTCCAAAAATATTAAACGACATAAAGAATTCATGAAATTCTAAACTAAAATTCTGCGAATGTTTTTTATCTTCACTCCTACTCATTCGGTAAGAACTTGTGCATCTTATATGAGAGGGTTAGTGAAACAGTAAGAGAGTAAACTAAAAGTTTAATAAGGTACATAATATATCAATGAACATGTATACTTTGTATTTAAAATATATCAGAAAGACTATAGAATATGATCGGATGTAAAAGCATAAACTTGTGTAGGAAAGTTTACATAATACAATTTCAGATTTCTTATCATATATTTGGTTCATTTAAAACATCAAAACATACTTAATTTTTATTATTCATAGAGACCAGGTCCAGTAGGCCTTATTAACTAAAAGTATGAACAATCAAAACCCGAGTTGTGCATACTCTCATGCCACCAAAAACAATATGCTTCTATTCAATATCCAAAGGTTGGCCATTTACATATAATCTTATAGACGGGGCCAAATATTATTTCTTAACCCCACAATTATATAGGGTCGGATATTGATATACCATTATAATATATTAAGACATACTATAATATACTATCTGTTGAATCATAACCTTGGTTTTAATATCCTGAGTTTTATTTAATTTATTTTGGATGTATTTATTATTTTATATAATTTAGATATGATAAAAATTAATTATATTATAAAAATCTGAAAGATATTCGGATCAATTGGGTTGGCGCCCAAGACATGTCTGTGTTGGCACTCGAGTACCCATTGGATCATAAAAAAAGAAAATGATAATGAAAATAATAATAATAATAATAATAATAATAATAATAAAAGAAAAAAAAGATAAGATAAAAAGGGGAAGGAGAAGCGTGCAACAGAAGCAGAAGCAGAGAGAAAAAGAAAATAGATAGAGAAGAAGCGTATGCAGAGGAGAAGGAATGAGAGAGAGAGGAGAAGGAGAGAAGAGAGAACAGACTCACGCGTAATAGGGAGAAGGAAGAAGGAAGCGGCGCACGAGTGAAGGCAAAAGTGTGGCACGACAGGAGGAGCGCACGGCAGGTGGAGCTCATGGCAGGAGAGAGAGGGGCACAGGGAAGAGAAGGCAAAGTTTGGGTAGTTTAGAGCATCCTTTTGTCAGCTCTGTTTAGTATAAGGTCAAGATAAGTATTATCTAATTCTATATTTTATCTAAATTCATGTCTGATAATATTAATTCTCAATTTAGACATTTTACTAATATACATGTTAATTTTATACACTCTATCTGTTTATTTTGTACATGCATGTATAATTTATCGATCAACTTGGAAATTTTGTTTGGATTTTATGATTTTTAGATGGTTTTTTATCATTTATAAAAGCCTAAAAAAATCTAATATTATATATTTTATATCAATATATATGCATAAAAATGAGTATAAAACTTACATGGGCCATGCATTCTTACATGGGCCATGCATTCTTACATGCACGTGCCAGGATTATTGTGGCAAAATGGATTCTAATCCATTAAGGACCTCCGTAAAAAACATACAAACAAATGCCCATATGTATTCGAAACATCAACAATTTTCGTCAATAATCATACCAAACTAATACCCATAATTAACTAACATGAAATTTTTGTAGAAAATCGTGCAAAATTTTCTATAAAAATGGGCCAAAATCATATACAAACAACCTGAAAAAATACAACTTGCTCAAGACATATACATAGACAATTCTCAAAATTAAATCCACTATACATCCATAATACATTCATAGAATCAACAAACGCGATATTATCTATGACTCCAATACAGTACTCCTAACTACCATATTAGATCTAAAAGAGATGTCACATAGAATCAAAACAAATCTAAACATTAGAAATAATGTGGAAGCAACTATAACTATAAATTAACCTGCGGAAGAAAAAATAATGCATTGCTCCAACAAAACACATAACATGCCATGACTATTTATGTACAATTTCCTTTCACAAAATAAAGTATTTACATTTACAACAATCAAACTTCCAAAATCTTTAAGGCTTCAGAACTCCATCCAATGCCTTGCTAAGCTCTAACTATTCTTGTTTGTCCGGTATCAACTCTACTGTCTCATTTGGAAGGAAAAAACAGTAAAAGTGAGTCGAAACTCAATAAGGTATCTTAAAAATATACAAATGAAATACTTTCATACAGAATATAAATATAATTGAACAAAAATCATGGCAATATCCGAAGAATAGAGGCGTCCATGGAAACAGGAAGAAAACATAATTCAATCTAAATATGTGTCGAAATTTATAAACAGTCGTAAATCTCTTTTACTCTTCAGAATTCTAATTCATTATTCCAGGGACCCATCTAGTATACCCTACTAGCCGAGAGGGTAAATAATTGATGATAGATTGTATTCAATCCACACAATCAAAGGCCAAAGGTTCGATAATCATGTGTTCTCATTTCATGATTCAAAGGTTCAAAGCTTCGATAGTCTCTATCCTCTGATCACGTCCCGATGAGGGGCGGACCACGTATCATTTCATGGATGGAGTTATCTTAGATTACCACCGTAAAGTCCTAAGGCATATCGGAGAACCTCACCTAACTATACGACAGTTCTAGGTCTGATTTTCTTACTGATTAATTTAACTTAGAGCATTTGTTCATAATATAGTCAAAGTTCATCATATCTTAAGGCCAAGTCCAAATTCATACATTCAATCTTTTAGACAATTTAAGAGATCCTTTATAATTCAATAATATAGTTCCTTATAGAGTTTTCAGATACGAGTTGTCTAATAAACTATAACAAAGCACAAATTACCATTTAAATATCAAGATTCCAAGTTTCCAAACATAAATTTCTAATTTTTTGTTCTAGGGTTTTATGCCAAACTTTTGGAAGAAAATCGAAACTAAATCTTATACCAAATCACAAAATCAAAATCGTAAATCATAATACATATACATAAACATAGATTAACCCCAAAATATCTTCATTTTCGAGCTAGGGTTTCATGCGAAGCTTTCGGACACAAATCGAATACAAAACATGAACCAAATCACGAAATCAGAGTCATGAGTCACAATATATATATATAAACATGAAATTTAAACAAAAAATCATGAGATTCATGCACTTCCATAACAAATCTTAAAGGGCAAGTGATTTAGAGTATAAATAACAAGATGGAGATATTTAAAAGCGGTAAAAATGAAAAACAAGGTTCGAGGTACACTTACCTTCACCCGATCTACCGTTTTCCTTGGATCGGAGTGGAACAGCTAAAATCTCATCATCTTTCTCTTTTTCCTCCTCCTTTGATCTCCTTCCTGCTCTGTGTCGTTCTCTTTCTCCCTCTCTTTCTTTCCCCCTTCCCTATTTTATAAATGAAACTCGAAGTCAATGAGAAAAATTGCACTCGTGCTCGAGCACGCATCGAGCGCCAGCCACAATGAAGGGTCGTGCTCGAGCTCTCGTCAGGCACCCTTCGAGTGCGACATTCTATTTTTTGAACTCAAATGGCGCCTCAGGCATGGCTTGAGTGGTCCATTCTGCTAAATCCGCTTGAGCTGTGCCTCGGGTGCCACCTGGGCGCCGATGCCCAGTTGGCCTTTTTACAATTTCCAAACATTAAGATTTGCAAGACCTCAATTTTTTCCAAAAGAAGTATCCATAAATCTTCAAGACAAAGATCCCACTATGGTGAATTAGTTTCAAATTTTAAGCTCTTACCCCACTTAATTTGAAGCTAGCTACCTATTATGATGCAAAATAACAAAACCTTGATCTTTCTCAAAAGCACTACAGTCTATGCTGACTTACCAGACCTAGTAATAAATTTTTACTTCCCAGAAGTTTAAAGGTATCCTCAACATACCTCACCGACAGTCCTCTAATTCCATAAAGAATCCTAAAAGACTAATGTTGATTTTGACCCATCTCCAAATCACCCATTAAAACAAGTCGGTTTGGTCTCTTCTTTCAAGTATATATCCTCAACACTTTCATGACTAGATTCCTCAACGAACACCAACCAACTTCAAAGGGGTAATCTCACTTATTAATTAGACTCAATGCTTATTCTTGATTTGATCAACTTTGCCTTTCATTCAGAATTCATAACCTAATTATAGGGTATCATATCGAGCACCATTTTAATTTCTGAAAGGATCTGTATAACCTGAAAATTGACTCCAAACCAACAATCCCACTTATCCGCCATACTAACCAAATAAATTAAATATTCCTTCTTCCAGCCATACACAACCAATTTACTTTTCTCAATTAGGCATCCAGCTATTAGCTATTTACAATCCACAAAATTCACAAAAGAACATATAGATATAATTATTGAACAATTCTAGAATTCTCAAGGTGATGGGGACGTATCATGCAAATTATGGGAAAATAAAAGAATACATAATTCCCAAATCAAGTAAAACAGAAATCAAAACTCCATAATTAAGAAAATATCTCCACCCATGTTCGGGGATGTCCCAACGTCTTGAACTGTCACTGTAAGTACTTTACCTGAAGCAACGAGCTTCCCTGCTTTCGGTTTCTTGGGCAAGGGACAATCCTTGATCAGATAGCCCTACTGACCACATCTAAAACAAGCCTTCGCCGCCTTAAACAAATTTTCCCTAAATGCTTCTTTCCACAATGATTACAATGCACCACTGACGCCTGAAAATCTGTAACTGATTGAATCCCAATGCTGCTTTTCCTTTAACTAGACACCTTCTTTTTCTTAGTAGGTTCCGAAAACCCCAAACTAGACTCCGCATTGAGACCCACCTAACTAACCATTCGCTTACCTAGAGATTTCTGAGCCTCAAGTTCTTTCTCAAGTATTAGAGCCTTATCTAGAACCCCAACATAACTTTAAAACTTTTGAGTCACTAGCTGACTCTTAATCTCATCTCTTAGCCCTAACTTGAACTTCTTTGGCTTTCCTTAGTTCATTGTCCCCAACAGATGGCGCATACCGAGACAATTTAACAAATCTCGCACCATACTCTACCATGGTACGGTTTCCCTGTCTAAGCTGCATAAAAGCTTCTTCCTTCCAATCTTGGAGGCTAGAAGGGATATATTTTGTTCATAAGGCCTCCTCAAACGTCTCCCAAGAATTTCCTCATCGGGCAAACCCAACACCCTTTTCTTCATCGACAACCAATCATTGGCTTCTATTTCTAATTTATAAGCCGCAAAAGCAACCTTTTCTTGATCCGAACATTGAATGACTGTAAATATTTTCTTCAATCTTTGAATCCAAATCTCTGCCCTTATCGAATCTAGTTCTTCTAGAAATTCGGGCACATTCTCTGCCGTAAACCTCTTATATGCCATTGGGATTGGCTCTGGTACAAGAACCGGAGCCAGCTGATGTTGCTCCTTCAGTGCTAATACATTGGTCATTCTCCTCAATAAGTTTAGATAATCAGTTTCTTGATCCGGAGGAGTACTTGAGTCTTCACGAGTATTTCTTCCTCCTCACCTGCTAGCCTTGCTATTTCCTATAGCCAAAACGCTACCAGATTAGTTGATACCAAGTCATCAGATTAAAAGGAAGGGTTTCAAATAAATCAAGGCACTCCAATAGAAATCCTAAAGCCAGTCCTTAAGCAATTTATCTAATCCTAACTATTCTTATCTTACCTTCATCTTAGAGCAGGTTAACCTGAACATAGAAGCCAAATTGTTTAGCCAAGGCCTGAGATCAGTTTCAATCAATTTTATCCCTAAGTCCTAACTCAAGTCAATTCCAACTTATACAAACTAGAGCACCTAGGATTTCCAAACCTAACTTAGTCATTCTAAGCCTTTATCTACTTACTCGATCAGTCCTAATCGATCTTAAGCTTTTGCATGCGATTCAAATCAATCCTAAGATATCTCTTCTCTCTGATACCAATTATGACAGAATGGATCCCAATCCATTAAGGACCTCCGTAAAAAACATACAAACAAATGCCCATATGTATTCGGAAAATCAACAATTTCCAGCAACAATCATCTAAACTAATGGCCATAATTAACTAACATGAAATTTTTGTAGAAAATCGGGTAGAATTTTCTATAAAAATGAGCTAAAATCATAAACAAATAACCTGAATAAACACAACCAACTCTAGATATATACATAGACAATCCTCAAAATTAAATCCACTATACATCCACAACATATTCACAGGATCAACAAGTGTCATATATACATGACTCCAACGCAGTACTCCTAACTATCGTATTAGATCTAAGTGAGATGCCATTTAGGATCAAAATAAATCTAAACATTAAAAATAATGCAAAAATAACTATAACCATAAATCAACAAGTGGAAGCAAACATAATACATTGCTCCAACAAAATACATAACATGCCATGACTATTTATATACAATTTTCTTTCACAAAATAAAGCATTTACATTTGTAACAATCAAACTTTCAAAATCTTTAGGGTTTCAGAACTCCGTCTAGCTCCTCGCAAAGCTCTAATTATTCTTGTTCGTCTGGTATCAACTCTACTATCTCATCTGAAGGGAAAAAATAGTAAGAGTGAGTTAAAACCCAACAAGGTACCTTAAAAATATGCAAATGAAATGCTTTGATGTAGAATATAAATATAACAGAACAAAAACCATGGTAATATCCGAAGAACAGAGGCGTCCATGGAAACAGGAAGAAAGCATAATTCAATCTAAACATGTGTCGAAATTCATAAAATACTTTCAAATCTCTTTTGCTTTTCAGAATTCTAGTTTATTATTCTAGGGACCCATCTAGTATACCCTACTAGTTGAGGAGGTTAATAATCAATGATAGATTATATTCAATCCACACAATTAAAGGCCAAAGGTTTGATAATCGTGTGTTCTCATTTCATGATTCAAAGGTTCAAAGGTTTGACAGCCTCTATCCTCTGATTACATCTCGAGAATGGGCGGACCATGTATCACTCCATTGACGGAGTTATCCTTGATTACCACTGTAAAATCTTAAGGTATGCCGTAGAACCTTACTTGACTGTACGATAGTCTTAGGTTCAATTTTCTTACCGATTAATTTAACTTAGAGTATTTGTTCATAATTTCATAGTCAAAGTTTATCATATCTCAAGGTCAAGTCCAAATTCATACATTCAATCTTTCAACAATTTCAGGGGGCCTTCATTATTCGATAATATAGTTTCATGTAGAGTTTTCAGATAAAAATCATCTAATAAACTGTAACGAAGCGCCAATTAACATTTAAATCACAAGATTCCAAGTTTCCAAATATAAATTTTTAAATTTTTGTTTTAGGGTTTCATACAAAACTTTCGGACAAAAATCGAAACTAAATCTTGTGCCAAATCACAAAATCAAAGTCATAAATCATAATACATACACATAAACATAGATTAACCCCAAAATATCTTCATTTTTGAGCTAGGGTTTCTTGCGAAGCTTCCGAACACAAATCAAACACAAAACATAAACCAAATCACAAAATCGGAGTCATGAGTCACTATATATATATATATAAATATGAAATTTAAACCAAAAATCTTGAGATTCATGTATTTCATAATAAACCTTAAAGGGCAAGTGATTTATAGTATAAATAACAAAATGAGGATATTTAAAAGTGGTAAAAATAAAAAATAAGGTATGAGGTACACTTGCCTTCGCCCGACCTACTGTTTTCCTTACTTAGATCGGAGTGAAACGGCCAAAATCTTCTCTTCTTTCTCTTTTCCCTCCTCCTTTCCTCTCCTTCGTGCTCTACGTCATTCTCTTTCTCCCTCTCTCTCTTTCCCTCCTCCTTTTTATAAACGAAACCTGAAGTTGGTTAGAGAAATTGCGACGCTCGAGCGCGCATCGAGCGCTAGGCACAATGAAGGGTTGCGCTCGAGCACTCGTCGGGCGCCCTTCGAGCATGACATTCTATTTTTTGTGCTCAAATGGCTCCTCGGGCATGACTCAAGTAGTCCATTCTGCTAAAACTGCTCAAGCTGCACCTCGAGCACTACCTAGATGCCATTGCCCTGTTGGCCTTTTTAGCTTTTGAATTAAATTTTCCTTCATTTTTTCTTAATCCACATATCCTCAACTTAGCTATATTAACTTAATTATCATGATTTACTTTATTTTGAAAATTCAAACCTCACAGTTATAGTCACTATCTTTGGATTTGTTATTATATATTCTGGTTAATTTTTAATAGAGAGATAGTTGTTATTGAAAATTCTTTCCACCGGCAGGAAAGACTTTATTCGTAGTGACCCGCCTCTCTATCTGGTATCTGATTAGAATTTATAATATATATATTCGAATATCATAATATATCTGACAAACTTAACTATTATACCCAAAGTCGTGGGTGAAAAATAATAGTAAATAACCTTACCAATGGGAGATAAAGTATACAGCCAACTTAACATGTTCGCCCAAATTACATTTGATTTGATCTAAGATTATTGGGTCAGGAGTAACATTTTCTCAAGTTGGTATTTAAATAATCAAAACTCGAATTTAGTGCATATTTTGTATTTCTACATAGATTTGTATTCGAACTCTAATTTCAAAATTAATTTTAGATTCATCGATTTTGCTCACGGATGGGTTTTGGTATGTCTTGTACATTTGATTTTGATTATATATTTTGATCCAAACTTTGGATAATCTATTTAGGGTGCTGATCTAATTTTTGTTATACGCACTTGCGATTGGATCATTTGGCTATTGAATTCTATCCCGAATCGTGATTTGATTGGACATTAGAATGGACATCGGATTGGACATTTGATTTGACATCCGAATCACTTTTATTATATATATATATATACGTCTTGAGAGAATTATTTTCTAATTGGATATTTATTTTAATTTGATATTCAATTTGAGTATAAGGCTACCCTTAGATTTTGTTATTGGATTCTGTTTTGAATTTGATGATTGAATTTTGATATTGACGATTTAGATTAATATCTATTATCTAATTTGATATTTGTTCTTAGACCCTCTCTTTGATTTATTAGACACTTTTATTTATATATATGATACTTGTTAAATTTTAAACTAATATTTTTCTATTTTATCCCTTCAGAATAGAGGATTTTGATATATTATAAGAGTTGGACGAGGTTTGACACGACATCATTTTTTTCCTGATGAGTATCGTATTTGGTTAGATGGATGGCATCGACTGTATTTCATTATTATTTTGATTTTTTTAGTTGTCTTTGAATATTAGAGTCGGTCGAATATAAATTTGGACCATATATTAAGGATTTATGGATTTATTTCTGTATGTTGATGAGTTGCAGTTATTATTGGGTATTTTTCTTATAACTATATGGAGTAGGTTATATTTATATTATTCGAACGGTCGTCCAAGGAGGTCCTGTGATACATTTGGGTTTGTCTATATATGATTAATTGATACTGAAATTTTAGAGTCTGTTTGGTTATATCACCCTGGTTTAGAATTTATTTAATTGTCATTTGGAATTATTATTTATAGAATTGACATGTTTGATTTAGATTCATGGCATTGGTCCAATGCAATTCTTAGAAAAAAAACTCTACATTTTGGTTCATAATTCTTAATTTTCTCAGACCTAAAGAAATGATCATAATTCTTATTTTAATTGTAGAGTTTTTTTATAATTCAATAATTTCATACCATATAAAATTTATTCTTTCTGTGGGATGCTAAATTAGCATGTAATGTAGAAAATTTAGCAGGTAATGCATAATTCAGCAAGTACAGAATTTGCTACTGAAATTCACAACATACGAGACAATTCTTATGTATTTTTAACACGTATAAGGTCCATATTCGATAGTTTAAAGCATGTATAAATACTCTATAATTTTAAGACGTAAAAATAAAAGGCTCAACAATAGGTGCAATAAAACAGTATAAAAATGCATAAGATTAACAGCAACACATGCAACGAGAGAATTCAACAACTAGTGCAGAAATCAGTTGGCATACAAATAATTTTTCTGAATTTCAAAACATGTACTTTACCATTTTTCATATGCAAGATGGTATCTCATGAAATTAAACATGCATGATCATTAAAATAAGATTTTAGAACATACATGAATGCTAAAATGTAAAATTCAGCACATATATGCACTATACTTAATTTAAGCATGAGTTCTTATAAAATTGCACTATAAAAAAAAAAAATTGACATACATACTCAATATAAACAATATAAACATACTTGCTTCAAAATTATAACTTGGATGAATATTAGAATAAGAATACTCAGCAGATTTGATAACAAACAGTAATAAATGAAAGAAGAGTTTAGAGTGCACTTGTCATGATTCCTGAATTACAAAATTCTAGCTCTGATTTACCTGAATTTAACTTTTCAAAGCTTTCTCTCTCTTCTTCTCTCGCTTCTTCTCTCTCTTCTCCTCAGCTCTCTCTCTCTCCTTCTCTCTCTTCTATAAAAAATTACAAAAAAATGATTAAAATTAGCTCGGATGGTCCTCATATACAACTTTGAGCTCGAGCGTAGATTCAGGCGCAAAGCTTTTGGTTTGCCACGCCCGATCATGGCTTGGACGTGCCTCGAACACGTAGCTATTGTTAGCGCCGCTCGAGTGCCCCTCAAGTTTTAGCGCTTAGGCACAGGTCAAGCCTGCTTCAAGCGCTGAGTCTACTTGTCCAATTTTAGCTCTATAATCTAATTTTTCATATCTTTTAACCTTAATTTTAATCATATTAGTTTAGTCATTCATGATTATCATTAATCAAGAACTTAGGCCTTATAGTTTTATTCTCAGTGCACATAATATCTTTCAATCTAAAAAGTTTATTATCCATTGGATTATAGAATTGATAGCAAATTCATCTTTTTCATAACCAAAAAAATGAACTCTCATATTTTCACATTAGGTTTGGACAATTCATTTATAAGAATATTGACAAAAAGACTTGCCACCAAAAACTCACAGGGCAACTCCTTCATAAAATAGACTTTATCGAGAACTCCATCATTTAAAGGACTGCCAGATAAGAGACAGCATCCAAGGTTCTGTTGGCCTTTCGCCGGACGTCGTCTAGACAAAATGGCACACAATGAAGGGAAAGAGGAGGAAGAAGCACACACAGATTTACATAAAAACCCTAGAACCAAGAAAAAAATCACGGGAGCAGAGTCGACAGTAAATTCACTATGTGAAATAGATTACAAACCTCCAAGATGGACTATCCGCTACACACCCGAGAATAACAAAGAAAAACCTCACCAGATTAAACGAAAAATACTCCACTCTTTTTCTCTCTGTTTTTCTTTCTTCTCCTTCTCACTGGTGGTGCACTCCTCTATTGTTCCTTCACAACTCCTTTGCTCAACACTCACACTTCTCTCTCACTCTCTCTTACATGCCCAGCATTCATATATAGTGGTCTACCCGAAAGCTTTCAACCAATAGGCAGGTTGAGTGTGCACAAATGCCTGCCACCTGCTCTATAACCTGTCATTTGCTTTGTCCACCAGCTCTGCAACCTGCCTCCTGCACAGAAGGCGCATGCGCAGCATGTCTGCCACCTGCTCTGCAGTCCAACAACTCGTTACCAGCTGTCCACGATGTTCAGAGTCGTTGATGTAACCAAGTCCTTTGGCCGTCTGCACCCATTGGTTATCACAAGAGTCCTCTGGTGTTCCTTGGTTGATTCCATACCAGTAATACCAACTGGTAAGTTTTTCCTTCCCATCTGACCAACATGTTAACCGGCATCCCAAGACGCTCCAGTATTTTCTACTCCGAAAATACTATCAGAAAATCCTTTCCTGATTTCCTTTCCAGCCTCAGCCGGTCAACCTTCCTTTGACCAGATCCGGTCAACCTTCTATTGATCGTCTTTAGCTGCTACCAAAAAACTTGACCGTTCTCCGCCTTCTAGCTATCCGGAGAACTTGATCGTTCTTTGCCTTCCGGTCAACTCTCCTTGTTGACCGTCCTGGATAGCTATCCGGACGTCACCATTCGGTCAACCTTTCATGTTGACCATCTACTTGCTACCCGTCCGCCATCCAGCAACACTCTTGTAGCCCTCAGACGATCAACCTCCTGTTGACCGAATCCAACTGGCCGTCCGTCGGTCAATCACCATTGATCGCCTTTGCCTTCCAACAGTCAACATACGTTGACCGGCTAATACGCCCCGATGACAAACTAGTTTGTTGAAATCATCCACAAGGGAGTGACCATATTCCAACTGGTTCTCCCCCTCCATGGAAAGATTGGGTAACTTTACTTTTGAAAAAACACATCAAGATATTTTAATCAATATTTAGTTGATACTTTCAGCCATGACATTCACCTATGGTATTTTCAGTGGAATCTTTTGGTGTCAAATAACTATGAATGACAATATGTATTAAATGGTCTAATGTACCTTGCTCTATAATCACTATGGATATACTTTAATTTCTTCCCCATTTGTTTTTTACATGAAATTCTTTAATGTTAAGTCTAATTTATTAGTTTATTTCTATGATAAAACTTAATTTCAATCAAGATATATTTGAGGCCTTTTATTTATTAATTTTGATTTATTGTGACAAGATATACTCATCAATACTATAAAGGATTGAGTGCTTAAAAACATTAGAACATGCAAAGCCGCATTAGCATTCGGCCCAACATTTGGACGTTAGGGTGTGCACTCATACAATCACACCACATTAATACAAATGGGTCATGTTTATGCACATGCTGACTTGCTACCATTCGAGCGGGCATTTAAGTATGCATTCAAACACTAGAGTGTAGAATCACAGCTTCATATTTTTTTACTCCAATTTTTAGCCTCACTTACAAATAAACTTTCTTCCTTTGACCTTGCCATTACCCGCATGAAAAGAAAAGAGAATGAGAGCTAGAAAAATGAGAAAAAAACAAAAATCTCTTCCATGAGTTTTGATCCAAAAGACAATGTATTGTCGTCCGAAAATTATTCAGCTATTATCTAATACTTGTTCTAAACCTATGAGCCTTCGAGGTTTTGTTGGCTTAGATCATTGAGTTCTTAAAGTATTAATTATTCCTGAGGTGGTAATGTACAAAAGAAGATCAAAAGGTCTCTCATTCCATTGTTAGGAAGCAAATTCAAAGAGTTATTCTGTGGGGATTACATGTCAAGGTAAGCCAACTAAAGATTAAATGTTTATATTACTTGATTTGGAAGTTAGTGTCTTTATATTAGATTTTTTTTATTAGATTGAGAATCTTAAAGGGTTTTACTCAATAGTTACAGAGTTTTTGAGATTTTTCTTTTCCATCACATTATGTGTTCATTTATTTTTATATTTTATTTAGTACATTTATTAGTGATGTTAGATGAATAGGGTTAGTATTATATGCTCATAATATTTATAGGTAAATATTTTTTATATGTATTTAATATTTGAGTAATTCAATTTTCCACGTTGTAAATGATTAAAATTATAGTCATTAAAAACTATCCTAATTTTTTTTCTAATTGGTATCAAAGACTATTCTGACTCTTGATGATTTTGGCTAGATGACTACAAGTCACTCCTTATAAATTTCACAATTCTTTAGCATAAATAGCTATGCCTATTAAAAAGTTTGCATGAAAGTCTTCTTAAATTTGTTGGATGAATGCATTTGGCTATGTGTATAGAGTGGATGGACTCCTCACATTAGGACTAAAAATAGGGCACCTTCCCAAAAGATTGAGCCATGTGTCAAGCGATGAGCTTAGTCATAATAATTGGAATAATAAGGGTATCCATGCCATTTCTATAGAAATCTAGCTCGATGAATTTCAACTAGTGTTGACATGTGAAATTTGCTAAAGAAGTATGAGATCTTTTACAAATCACACATAAAGGAACTAAAATGGTTTAAAACTTAAAATTATAAATGCTAACCAATGCATTTGAAGAACTAAGAATAAAAGTTGATAAAATATTTGACTAGTTATATACCTAACTAAATGACATGGTTAACGTTAATTTTAGCCTAGGAGAGAGTAAATTGCTGAATTTAGAATTATCCAAAAAGTCTTATGGTCATTATCTAAGTGATTTCGGTTGAAGGCCATGCCTATATAGGTCAGTGCAGATAAAAATTGAAGAGTTGATTGGATCTCTTCAAATATATGAACTGTCTATCTTTTAAATAAGAACAAATCAATTACCCTAAAATCTACTAGAAGGAAGTCCTATGATGATTTAGGGGATGAGTTTATGAACAATGGGGAAATTGTCTTCTTTATCAGACAATTTAAAATAATTTAAAGGATAATCAAATATTTTAAGAAAAACCTAAAAACTCACTTGATCACAAGAAAAAAATGAATGAAGAAAATGAGTCTAACGATAGAAAATCTAAGGACATTTAATGTCATGAATGTCAAAGATTCAGATATATTAAAATTGAATATCCTAAATTCAAACATAATAAGAGCCTTTTATACAACCTTATCTAATGAGGAGGTCAAGCAAAGTGACAGTGAGATTTTTGCTTCTAGAAAGTATTACAATTATATGACATTTGTGTCTCGTATTGAGAGCAATGGTGACACTAACTTAGGTCATGATGACAAAATTAATAATTTTGATTAGTCAAGCTCTTAATTTGAGAATAATTTGAGTAGCATTCAAAAGGAATTTAACAAATGGTATTATGATATCCCAGTGACTAAGCAAACAAATAAAACTCTTTTAAAAATAGTTGAAATATTAGAATGTGAAGAGAAATTTCTAAAAGATTATTTGTCCAAAAAGAAAGAGGTCCTAAAAATCTTGTATAGTGAAAATCTTGCTCTTAGAGACAAGATAAAGTACTTTGAAAATGAATTCAAAAAAACCAGGGCCATGTTGATGATGTTCATGAAATGTACAAAAAAACTTAACCATATTTTGGTTTTTGGCAAAGTAGTCAAAAATAAGAGAATGTTTGGTTTTTGCAAAACAAATTCTCAAGTAACCTATCATGCAAAAACAAGTTTCATGTTGGCCAGCAAGAATAATGTAGAAATGCAAATGGACACTTTGATTTAACAAGAAAAGAAGTCCAAACATGTAAGGAACGGTTCATAGGACTTAGTCTTTCACGGCCTTACTGGAAAAATTGGCATAGATAGCTAGACGGCTGGTTAAGAGTTTCTGACTGACTGATTAAAAATTGTTGACCGGCCAGATATAGTTGTTGACTAGATTTCATCGTTGATCGGATTTGGCGTATAGTTGACCGGCTTTAATGGCAAAACAGCCAAAGAAGTAGATGGCCAGTTAAGAATTATTGACCGGCCAGATTGAATCATTAACCGAATTGAATAGTTAACCAGAATAGATGATTGCCCGAATTAGGAAGAGGACCGGTTAAGATAGTCAATCGGTTAAGATAATATGACCGGAGTAAATAGATGACAAGAATGAAATGTTGATCAAAAATTTAAATAGTTGACCAAAAATTTAGTCGTTGACCGAAATTGAAGAGTTAACTAGAAAGACCGGCTAAAGTGTCAAGTTTGGGGCAAAATGCCCGGTTGCCCCATTTTGTCTAGTTGCGTCATTTCGCTCGATTGTGTCATTTTGTCAGGTTTGGGCAAAATAGGCCGAAATGGTTGGCAGGAAGGCAAATTGGCCGGTTGTGCAAAATGACCTGCTATAGCCAATGTGGCCATTTGCCAATTAGGCAAATCTTGGAGTGGCCAACTTTGCTGGAGTGGCAAGCCAGGAATTTACTGGTTTGAAATTATCGATATGGTTTTGGCTAGGAATGATTTTAGTCGATTTGGATTGTTAAGGACCTAGGACTTCTAGTAACGCCCGAGGATTCAGAGAGTAAGAGCAAGAGATAGTGAGATGTTTGACAAAATCAGTTCATTCTCATATCCTACTCCCACCCACTCCATTGACCTTTTTGAAAGGAAAAACTAAGTAGAAACAGAATTACCTAGTAAGTGACCGACTTTCACCTACCCTATTGCCTATAAATACCGAATTTAGGGGTTATGAAAGGAGTTGGGGGGAAATCTTAGAGGGAAGTATGAAGGAGAAGAAGACATGAAGAATTTTAGGTCAGATTTGAGTAAGAAAATTCGTAGATCAGGCAAGTGTACTCTATCTTTCGTCTTTGGCTGTTTCTAATTCTTGTCTGAATCCTTCGGGTATTATTATTCTAATGCCCTTCTTTGCTATGTTTATACGTAATGCATGTCATGATGATTGTTTTCTCGTGTTTTACGAAGAAATTTCATATTCAATGCATGTATTATGTTTTATATGTGGGATTTTGTTCTGCGGTTTGTGCTTGAATATTGTTAGCACTCCTTCCATTTATTGAGTTCGGTGTTATATCAGGAATTGGTAAAGTTTAAGACATAGTACACAGAAAAGTTATCTTGCATGTTTAATCATTGACAACAAATATTAGTTTGCTTATTTAAAGATCTCATCTATTTACATGATTGTTTGTCGTTTGTAAAAGTAAGTTTGCTTTTTAACAACTTTGATCATTTGAAACTCAAGTTTTTGATATATGACGGCCAAGTAGTTACGGGTCTAAAATGTAGCCGATTTTAATATATGACGGTCGAGTAGTTACAACCTAAAATGTAGCCAATTTTGATATATAACGGTCGAGTAGCTACAGGCCTAAAATCTAGCTAGTTCTGATATATAATGGCCGAATAGTTACAGGTCTAAAATATAGCCAGTTTTGGTATGTGATGGCCTAGTAGTTACAGGTCTAAAATATAGCCAATTTTGATATCTGATGGCCAAGTAGTTGTAGACTTAAAATGTAGCCAGTTATGATAAAGGAAAGTTGGTTTTGGATTTGAATTTGTTTTTGGAAATTAGTTCTTATGAAAATGACTTTCACCCATGATTTATGTTTCTGTATGTGAAATGCACTCATTTCTTTTCTTTTGATTTCGTTTTGAAGCTATATTTATGCATGCCTTTATTTTTTTGTATATTGTTGAGCAATTTGCTCATTCCTTACTATTTTTTTTACCTTTTGATAAACAATAATTTATGCTAGAAAAGAAAGAATAGAGCTGAACAGACTAGCTAGGCAAAGAAGGCCGATCTGGATGCATGTAACAGTATATGATCGACTTGATGTATTTTAAAGACTTTTGTATAATGATTCCGTTGTATAAATTAATGGATATTTGTATGCTTCTACTAAATTTTATAGTTTGAGTAATTTTTGTTCCTAGTGGCATTTCATTCGTTAAAGGTTCCTTCCTATAGCCGACCGACCTAAATAAGTCCAACCGAGAATCTTGGCCAGCCAAATTGTGGCCGCCTTAAGACAGCTAGCCTTTTGGATCTTGTATAAGCTATTATGTATGATTATCCATATTTGTCTCATTGCCCATTTGTATTGAATTATGGACGGACGAGTGTTGTAACCAGTGAGAGCTCTGGTCTATCGCTTTATGAAGGAATATTGACGGAGGTCATAAGAGGATTATAACAGCTGACCGTCACAAAACAAACCCTTCCTATAATTCAATCCAAGACTAATATGAAGAAAGTCTCTCCACTAGGAATGCAGAGACGATGCAAAGTCACCATTCCATTCAACCTAGTAGAGCACCTAAGCCTTTTACATTCGTTAGACCAAACTCTACTTGGTAGAGCTTAGTCATTGTGAGTATGATCATGAGCATCAACGTGCTTGTCCCATCTGGGTAGGCCCATAACTCACACCTCCACGATCCTTAATCTCTATCAAATAAACGAAATACCCACGTCCATAAAGTTAGGATTACAAATTTCTAAAGACAAATCATCTATAAATTACAAATAATTTGGGTGAAACCAAAGGAGGCGCGGGTTACGGTTTCAATGAGCATAATACCGTACAAAACTACCAAATCAGATACCAAATTGACAAATTAACATGTTCAAGGCATAGGTAATGATTTTTTGAAGCCAATTTATGCAAAAAATTTAAAAACAAATGAATAAAAGCATCGGGTACAGGTTAGGGTTTCACATATGAAAAATTGATCAAAACTAAAAAAAATGGATACGAAATCCACATATGTGCATACTCAAGTCATGGGTAATACAAAATATAAACTTAATCGGGTATCAGAATGAAGATACCCAAAAAAACTGAACAAAAGTGTAAAGAAACGAGAGAAAAGGGTATGAATGCACTTGTATCGACCCGATCTGCAACTTCTCTAATAAGTTCTAAGCCGAAATCGAACCCGAAAGTCTCGATTTCCTCCTTTTCAATCTTCTCCTTTGCGTTCTCTCCCTCTCCTCTCTCCCGGATCCACATAAAATGACGTGAAAAAGAACTATTGCACTCTTATAACGTGGGCTGGCGCTCGAGCACCATCCCGGCATGTAGTAGGCACTGCATGCCTGGATCCAACGCCTGGTAGGTATTGGTGAGATGGATTGGGCGCCCAGCGAGCGTCCACCGCCACGCCACCTATCACAACTCGAAACCTAATTTTCCTACAAATATTAAGCCTAATTTTTATTATATTACCTTAATTTCTCATAATTATGATATTTGAAAATCGGTACATTATAACTCTCTTGTACTTATAGAAATTTCGTCCAAAAAATTTAATTAACCTTGAAATTCAACAATATGGAAAAATCCTTTTAGATTCCTTTTTCACATTCCTATTTACTGATTAATTCCTCGACTTAATTCAAAATTTCAAACAAACTAACAAATTTCTAGTGCAGTTCATCTTGAGCCTCAAAAATGATCGTTCGTTGGGAATCTCAATCTTATTCTGAAAGTTTTGGGCCGTGGGCCCACAGGCTTCCGCTGCACTACTCTCGTTGATTATTTACTGATGCACTAAAATTCTCTTGCAACTCAAATTCATTGATTCATATCGGATACCTAGGTTACATAGCAGTTATAGGTCTAAGAAAATTTCAAAGGTATCGATATATCTAAGATAGAACCTATAGTCCTGAGATTACATCCAATACATGAAACAAAATTGAAGCAATTACCCCAAGAATTTCAATACTATAATATCTCGAATTTTAAGCATAGAAATTAAGATTATATAATCAAGATTTGGGTTAATTAATGAGATATTAAGTTATGAGAAGATATCATAATGGCCAAGAAATTACCTACTAAGGATAAGAAGACTGGACTGGCACAAATTGGAGAAAATAAATCTGGTCAACGAGCATTGACCAGATGTTATCCAAAAAGGGACCGGTCAGCACGTTGTCCGGTTAATTGGACAAATTGCACAGTATGCTTATAATGAAAAATAACCAGAATGCGTCTTAAGGAAAAATACTTGGTCGCTAAAAATGCCCGATCAACACGTTGACCGGTAACTGTGCCATTTTGTCAGGTATGGAGAACTGGCCAAGTTTGATTAAGAGTCGAGATGGCATTACCGGCACAAATGAATAACCAGAATGCTTGTGAGAGGAATGACTAGTATGGGAAGCAACCGGTATGCTTGCGAGAGGAATGATCGGTATGAAAAATAACCGGTATGCTCGTAAGGAGAAATGCCCTAAATGGGTATTTTTGGCATAATGGTTCATCGGTCAGTTTGGTGGAAAATGCTAGGATGGTGCATTTTACCGGTTTGGACTATTTTGCCCGGTATGAAGCAAATTTCCGGAATGGTACCATGGAAGGAAAAAAATGCATTTCAGGCGGTATGGTATATTTTGCTAGAAAGAAGTAAAGTGATGAAATAGAGCCAAAATCACCGGCATGAATAAACAGTGAAAGTGACCTATATGGATGTAGCAAAATTGCCGGGATGGTGATATCGGAATGGATGAGAGTAAAGTGACGGATGAGTTAAATGATTGGTTTGCATGAATATACCGGGATGGGTGAAATTACAAGTTTGGGTGAATTTACCAGAATGAGCAAGGTGACCGGTATACATGATAATTGTCGGGATGCACAATTTGCCCAGTATGGCACAATTTGCCCAGTATGGCAAAATGGTGGGTTTGCACAATTTGCCAGTATGTGTTTTGAGGTAAATGGTCAGCATGCATTTGAAGTAACATGGCCAGTATGAATGAAGGGTAAAAGTGACCGGTATGGATGAAATTTCGGTGTGCCAAAATGATCGGCATGCCCTGTAGCCAAAATGACCGCTATGAATAAACGACGAAGTGACTGGTATGGATATGAAAAAATTACCGATATGGATGAAATTACCGGAATGGAATGAAATAACGGTTTGACAGAAAAGGACAATATGGAATTACCGAAATGATTATAGGCAAAATATCCGAATGGTTATATCGGAATGAATATGGGTAAAAATACCGGGAAGGTTATCTGATCGGTATGGGTGAGCTTGAGAAAGATCTAGAACCCTCTATAAAAGGGGGAGTTGAGCCTATAAATAGTGAGTCTGGGATTTTGGGAGTAAAATTTAGAAGTGGTAAAGGAGGAGAGAGAAGGGACCACAACGACAGAAAGCACGAAAGGAGAAGAGAGGAGAAACCAAGGGAAAGGATTTCTCCACCGCTTTCGATCTGACCAGAGTAAAAATAACGGTAATTTGGGCTAAGGCAAGTATACTTTCAATTTTGTTTTTCGTTTTTACCACATTTTGACATCTCTATTTTGATATTCATGCTTCCCTTAAGCTTCGTTACTAATAATGTATGTTTCCCTTCATTTTTTTGTTAGATTTTGTGTTTGTATATGATTATTATGAATTATAGTTTCGATTTTGTAATTTGGCATAAATTTTGTGTTCGATTTTGTTCGAAAGATTTGCCCAAAACCCTAAATCGAAATGGCAGTAGGAGATTTGTTGTAAGTTTTGAGAAATGTGATAAAAATATTATTTGGCATTTTAGTTAAGTTTATTGCATAAAATTTGTATCTAAGAATTTGTTCAAAGGCTATTCTGTCAATTTTTGAGAGTTTTAGAAATTATCTAAAAAAGTTTGACTTACCATTGAGGCATGATCAGTAAATAATATAAGAAAATGAGTAAGAATTTTAAGTGTTTCAATTAAGTAAGTTAATAAGAAAGTGGGCCTAATACTATTATTTAGTCAGATAAAGTTCTTTGTCATTCCTTAGAACGTTATGGTGATAATTGAGGATAACTCAATCTATGGAGTTATACGTGGTTCGCCCTTCCTCAGGGTGTTAACCTAGAGGGAGAACTACTATTTCTGACCTGCCTTCGTGAGGTAACCCTGTACTGATCTTGCGAGAGGGGATATTTCTGTTCTGTTTTTAGCCTTGATTGTGTGCGTAACACAATTTATTTTTGATTATTCGCCCCCTCGGCTAGTAGGGTTTACTAGTTTGGTCCTTCGGATAGTAAAGTTGGATTTCTATAATTTACAGAGTTTAATATCGATTTTTTATTTCGATGCCTGTTATACTAAATTATGATTTCCGACACATGTTTAGATTGAATTATGCTTTCTTCCTGCTTCCATGGACGCCTCTATTCTTCGGATATTACTATGATTTCTATTCTTCTGTTTTTATATTTCGCATGAAAGTATTTCATTTCCATATTTTTAAGGTACCTTATTGGGCTTCAACTCACTCTGTTATTTTTTCTCCCCTCCAGATGAAATAGTAGAATTGGTTCCTGATAAGCAAGAATTGGCAAAGTCTAGCAATGAAGAATTGGAACCTCGAAGTCATCTTGAAGATTTTAGGAATCGATAGTCTTAAATGTAATACCTAATTCTTTGGATGAATATTGTGTACAACTTGTCATAGCTTATTATGTATTTTGTTGGAACAATATTTATGCTTCCGCAGGTCTATCTTCTGTAAATAATTTTGCTTCCGCCATTGGATTTTTAGATATGTACAAATTATAGATGGCATCTCTTATATGAATTTTAGTATAGTGGACAGGATTGATAAATTAGAGCCATGAAGGAAATCATGACGTCTGACGATCCTGTGATTGAAATGTGAATGTATGTTGAAGTTTAAATTGTACAATTGCATGCTTTATTCTGGTTACTTGTATCAGTTTAGCCCAATTTTAGAGGAAACTCCGCTGAATTTCCCCTAAAAATTATGTTGTTAAGCTTTGGGCTTTAGTTTCTAGTATGTGTATTGACGAAATTATCTGAGGTAAAAAAATATGTTCCGTCACAAGTACAGCCTCAAGATACCACAAAAACCTCAAAACTCGAATATTTAACAACTTATCTTGTTGGCATGCCAACAAGCAAAATCATTCTATCCGATCGTACCATCCAAATTCACGATAAATGAACCGTCTTCATTAACTAATCCACAATTATCAAAATACACAAAATTCTTACCGTTCAAATAACCCAAAAGCAAAACTACAAGAACTTCTCATCCAATAGTTTCATAGCTTCAATACTCCTATCACAATTCCGTCTCTTGTGAAGCATTGAAGACATCAAATCTAAAGACTCCAAACATCAAAGTATCGACACTAATGTTCACTTTTCTTGAAAGTTATCCCCATTCTTAGTCTTCAGGTCAAGATCAACCTAAGTTAATCTTCAAGGTATCCCCCTACAACTTCCCTTTCTTTTGGTTCTCGCCTGGACTAGATCCTCTACGACTTTCAAATTTTGTCATCCTTCTAAGAAAATTCACATGCTCTGCTTCCCAACCTCAAGGATGGCCATCACCACATGTAGTTTTTCGTCTACATGCCATGACAGTTGCTAATATCCTTTCTGAAATAAGAATAACACATGTTAGCTCACAACTCGGATACTAACTAGAACATCGTAAACTAGACAATCAAATTTAACTATTGATTCTGACTTAGTTTTAGTAAAAGTTATTTAAATTAGGATAACTAGAACTATCTGATCTAATTTAATCATCCTACGTCTTCAACTACTTATTCAATCTTACCCTAATCTAAACTTTCGCATAAGATTCAAATCAAACCTAAGGCATCTTTTATCTCTGATACCAACTGTGATGACCCCAAAAATTCTCACCGAAAATCGGCAAGGTTTCGACTATAAAACGGCTGTCAGACTAATACAAACCTGTACAATAACCCTATACAACATATATATATAATGTA
Organism: Nepenthes alata; assembly: GCA_028571085.2. Classification (NCBI taxonomy): domain Eukaryota; kingdom Viridiplantae; phylum Streptophyta; class Magnoliopsida; order Caryophyllales; family Nepenthaceae; genus Nepenthes; species Nepenthes alata. Next base: position 26,273 of record JAOVVI020000237.1, read on the forward strand.
ATAACAACCAACACAGGATTCAAATGCCACATTATATTTGTGGCTCCAACGTCGCGTCTCGGAATACAACGTCAGACAGAGAGATGCTACTAGGTACCAAAATACAAACCATAATTACCTGCGGAAGCTTATACATCCATCAAAATATAACGGAAACTAAACCATCGGTACATCAATAATATACAAGCACATCTCCAACTCATAATATACAAAATCTACTACATAAGGTACAAAATTATAAATAATTCTAAGTCCATAAAGTCATCTTCCAAGGTCAGCAGCTTAGCTAACTTCTAATTTTCTACCCCACCTCATCGGGTCTAAGCTCATACTTATCCGAAGGCAAGAAAGTAGTAAGGGTAAGAAAATACTCAGCAAGTGTAATATAATCAATAACAATAAACAATATACGTAAAATAAAGTTGAGGAAGGATATAAGGGTATAATGAAGATGCATAAATATGAAATATGAACAAATATACTTTCCAAAATACATTTATCTTTTTCATTTTACTTCTGATTCTTTTAAGTTCTAAAACATGCAAAAATTACTTTATCTTTACGGATTATGGTTAGTAAATTTTACCAACTAACGGTGTAATCAAATCAAGAAAATGATCATGTTAATCCACATAATCTAAGGCATTAACCATGGACCTCAAACTTTTACGTCCCATGGTGGACAATATATCTATAATCCCGAATATACTGGGCTAATAGTCATTATTCTTATACCACAATGTCCCCCATGGCCCAGTGACAATTCTTTGATTTACCACAATAATATCCTAAGACATATTAGGGAATATTACCCTCTGATATAAAAATCTTTAGTCCTATTTTATGATTTCTTTTCATATTTTATATTAAAAACTCTGCACAAATATTCATACTTCTTTTTCTTTGAATTTCTCACACCGGAAGAAAGTTTTAAATATCAGATAACAGATAATAAATTGTAAAATTTTAATTACTTGATACAAATTTATAACTTCATATCCTTACAAATACAGATGCACATTTCATATTCTGATAAATACAGATACATATTTTTCATATTCTTGTGAGCTTAAATCTTAACATACCTTTAAATACATGCACAAATTATCTTAAAATTTGAAACAATTAAGAAATTCTTACCATAGCAAGCCAAACATAATTTTAAAATTTTCGGACAACAAATACATTCACAATTACATATAACATAATTTCTAAAGTATATAAAAGATAATATATTTATCTTACATGCGGTTAAATATCACCATTAACATCTGACAATATTTTCGGAACAAGTATAATTAACATATAAAAAATATATATAAATAAATATCAAATAAATGAAATGCTCACGTACATAAAGTTAGGGTTACAAATGTTTAGTGTCAAACTGTGTATAAATTACAAATAATTTGGGTAAAACCAAAGGAAGCGCGGGTTAGGGTTTCAATGAGCATAATACCGTACAAAATTACCAAATCGGATATCCAATTGACAAATTAACATGTTCAAGGCATGTGTAATGATTTTCTAAAGTCAATTTATGTAAAAATCCAAAAAATAAATGGATAAAAGCATCCGGGCATGGGTTAGGGTTTCACATACGAAAAATCGATCAAAATTAAGAAATCGGATATGAAATCCACATATATGCATACTCAAGTTATGGGTAATACAAAATATAAACTTAATCGGGTATCGAAACGAAGATACTTGAAGAAAGCTGAACGAAAGTACAAAGAAACAAGAGAAAAGGGTATGAGTGCGATTACCTCATCCCAATCTACAACTTCTCTAACTAGTTCCAAGTCAAAATCAAACTCGAAAGCGTCAATCTCTTCCTTCTCTCTCTTCTCCTTCGTGTTCTCTCCCTCTTCTCTCTCCCGGATCCGTATAAAATGACACGGAAAAGAGCTGTTGCGCTCTTATATCGCGGGTTGGCGCTCGAGTGCCAGCTTGGCAAGCGTTGGTGCGCTAGATTGGAAGCCCGGCTAGCGTCCCCTGTCACGCCACCTACCGCAATCCAAAACCTAATCTTCCTACATACATTAAGCCTAATTTTGATTATATTATCTTAATTTCTCGTAATTATGATATTTAAAAACCGGTACATTACAGAGATATCTTCACATGTGCAATCATCGAAACACGCTTGACTGCATTTACGTAAAACTTGATATAATTCTTGTGAATGGGGCTTGGATCACATCTAGCTCCACTTTGAAGCAAGTTTTTCCCTTCTAGGATTGCTAACCACTCTCTGGGTCTTCTATTACGAGATGAGAGCCCTGTTGCAAAGAAGGGGTGGTCCAAGTTTAGCAACTATCTTATTTCTTCCCCCTTTTTCTTAACTTCATGCAGTCATCCTGGAATGATACTATCCCTGGCTACCCTAAGTTTCAGTTGGTTACCAATCTTAAAAATGTTAGGTCGGCGATGAAGTAGTTAAACTCTGTTTTGGGAGACATCAAGGCTAGGGTTATTGAGGCTAAAATCAAGTTGGATTTGACACAATCAATCCTTCAGCAGCTACCTATGTATGCTCCTTACATCCTTGTTGAGAAGGAAGCTAGAGAAGAATATATCGGCCATCAACATAAAAGAAGTGTTCCCCAAACAACATGCAAATATTAAATGACTTAAAAGAAGGTAATCGTAACACTAGTAACTCCTGTAATTCTCTTCAAGATAAGAAAAATAGCAGCCACATTAAAACTCTTATGAGATCTGATGGATCACTCACTTCTTTGGAGTCTGAAATGAAAGGGGAGATTCTTCTTTTCTATAGTAATTGCTTGGTAATAGGTGGCCAAATAGGGCCCTACAACAAGATTTAATCAAGCCCTTCATCTCCAACGTGGTTCCATAGCCCCTTTTGGAATCTCTTTTGAACATGCCTTCGGAGGATGAGATTAGAAAGATTGTCTTTGGTTTTAGTGACTTCAAGGTCGCAAGCCTAAACGGTTTTTCAACTGCCTTTTCCAAGGCATCTTGCGATCGTGTGGGTCGCCTTCTCTCAACTGCCATGATTGACTTATTCAAAATTAAGGTGAAGTTCTCATCTCTTGTCTCTAATTTTAGACCGATTTCATACTGTAATATTATCTACAAGGTTTTCTCTAAAATTCTTATTATTCAGCTTAAGATGGTGCTCCTATTCCTTGTTGGAATTTGCCAAATGTTTGTGGAAGGGAGAGGTATCAATGATAATATTGTTCTAGCTTTGAAGCACTTTCACTAGTACCATGTGAACAAAGGGCCCAGTAATTGCCCTTTGAAAGTTGATCTATTGAAGGCTTTCGATTCAATTTAGTAGAACTCCATTTTTGCAACACTTGATGCTATTAGGTTGTTGGCGTAAAACGGAAGACACGGTTACCGGGCGGACGGATCACTCAAACAGCAAAAGAGCTGAGCTCTCAGACGGACGGCCAAAAGTAGAGATAGAATAGTGAGAGAACACACACGAGATTTTAACGTGGAAAGACCCTTCTTAATCACGGAAAAAACCACAAAAGAATTCACTATAAAGAATTGATTGTTTACAAGAATGTTAGCTACACAAAATCCAAACAAAGAAAAAATAATTACAAGTGTATATCTCTTAATCTCTCTCTAAAAGTGTCTCTCTCTATCTTTACAACAAAGGCTTGCTCACAGCTCTCTCAAAGCATGCTCCAAGTGATTGCCTCAGAACACACAAGACTAGTAAGGGCACAAGCATATATATATACACATGAGGCATAGTGGTCGGCCAACCACCCTAGCAGTAGGATGGAATGACCACGCCTCCTAGGCCTGCCACAGCAGGCGCACGCCCGGCGTGTAAAGTAGCAGGCCTGAATCACTTGGAAGTTGTAGCCACATCAATTTCCAATCAGAGTGGGTCAACTGCCCACCTGTAAAACGCGGCTACAGCAGGCCTACGGAGAAAGAAAGAGTCAACGCCTAGGCTTTCAGAGTCCTCGTCCATGTCCTCAGCTACCTCTCGGACATGACTCCTCCAATATGTCCTCGTCCGTCTTGACAGGCTTCTCGGACCACTCAAAAAGTCCTCGTCCTTTTCCTCGTCATGTCCGCGGACCAAGCACCACGAAGGGAGTGACTCCAACAAACTTTCCCTCACAACCGAGTGGGATCGAAGTTAGTCAGGTCGATAATGTTACAACAAGCTTCCAGCTTTCCCTTTGGCAAAACATTGGTCAACATATCCGAGCCATTGTCATCAGTCCAGACCTTTCCAATTGATAGCTGCCCATCATCAAAAAATATCTCTTACCCAATGATATCGCACGTCAATGTGATTCGACCTCGAATGGAATGAGAAGTTTTTGCACAAGTGAATGGCACTTTGGCTATCACAGATGACCTCGTAGGTTTCTTGCCTTAGACCCAACTCTTGGATGAACCTTTTCATCCAGAGAATTTTCTTGCTGGCCTCGGTCATGGCAATGAACTCTGCCTCCGTTGTTGAGAGAGCAATGCACTTCTACAACTTGGACTGCTAGGAGACTGCCCCTCCCACAAATTTCACCAAGTATCCGAACGTTAATTTTTGATAATCAACGTCCCCAGCCATGTCAGCGTCCGTGTACCCAACCAGCTGAATCTTCTCTCCTCCAAAATGTAAACCCATCTTTGAAGTCCCACGGAGATATCTTAAAATCTACTTCACCGTGGACCAATGCTCCATCTCTGGGTTTGAGAGAAATTGACTGACAAGACCAACCGCATGAGCAATGTCCGGCCGCGTACACACGGCCGTGTATATCAGAATACCAATGGCCGAGGAGTAAGGTATCTTACTCATGCGTGCCTTCTCAATGTCCAAGGACGGACACTGCTTCTTGCTCAGCCTAAAATGGTTGGCCAGAGGGATACTGACAAGCTTGGAGCTTTTCATGTTGAATCACTGAAGCACCTTTTTAACATAGCCTTCCTGGGACAGCCAGAGCTTCTTGTCACCTCGGTCATGAAATATTCTAATCCCCAGAATCTACTTTGCTAGTCCGAGATCTTTCATGGCAAAAGACTGACCTAGTTGCTCTTTCAACTCCTTGATCTGAGCACTATTCTGTCCGACAATCAGCATGTCGTCCACATAAAGGAGGAGGATGACAAAGTCATTTTCTGAAAATCTCTGGACATAAACACGATGGTCGAAAGTAGTCATATGGTATCCTCGTCCGACCATGACAGACTCAAACTTTTGGTACCACTGTCTTGGAGCTTGCTTCAGCCTGTACAAGCTCTTCTTCAAACGACAGACCAGTCTTTCCTTCCCCTTGACTTCAAAACTATCTGATTGCTCCATGTAGATCTCTTCCTCAAGATCTCCATGGAGAAATGCTGTCCGAACATCCAGTTGCTCAATCTCTAAATCCAAAGCTGCTGCCCGTCCGAGCACCATACGGATCGAAGACACCTTAACAACAGGTGTAAAGATTTCATCAAATTTAACACCCTTGCGTTGACTGAAGCCCTTCACCACAAGCCGCGCCTTATGTTTAGGCTTGCACGCGTCCTCGGTTGTCTTCAGCCGGAAGACCCACTTGTTCTTCAAGGCCTTCTTCCCCTTGGGAAGCTTAGCCAACTCAAAGGTATAGTTCTCATGAAGAGAGACAATTTCTTCCTTCATGGCCTCAAACCATTTATCTTTCTGAGCGCTACTCATGGCCTCGCCAAAATGTTCAGGTTCTCCAGTATTAGTGAGCAGGACGTACGCATTTGCTGGCAGGCAGACAGACGGACGTCTCTCCCTAGACGACCGTCTCTCCCTAGACGACCGTCTCATAGGGGCCGTCTCGGCCTGAGGAGCCAGATCTTCAACCTGATTCTCCTGAGGCGTAGGAACCGCCTCATCATTGTTGCCAACCACACTTGGTCCACCGACATCAGACTCAAGAGGCACTGGACGGACAGCTTCAACATCAACTCTGTCCGTCCGGGAAGTATTGGGTTGAGACTTTTTCTCTTTTCCAATGTCCTCGATGGTCTCTTCCTCAACAAAGACCATGTCTCGAGACTGGACCAGCTTCATTTCCATTGGATCATAGAATCTGTACCCAAGCTCATCCTCGCCGTAGCCCAGAAAGACGCATTGCTTCGTCTTTGGCTCTAACTTGCTCCTCTCATCTCTCGGAACATGAACAAAGGCCTTGCAGCCAAATATCCGATGATGGTTGTAAGCTGGTTCCTTCCCGATCTAGATAATTTCTTAGATTTTCCCATCCAAAGGCTTACTGGGCGACCAATTGATCACGTGGGCGGCCGCCTTCAAGGCCTCAGCCCAAAAGGATCCCAGAAGTCTGGCCTCGAATAACAAGCACCTGACCCTTTCCATCAGGGTGTAGTTCATCCTCTCGGCCACGCCGTTCAATTGTGGCGTCTTCAGTGGAGTCCTATGATGTTTGATGTCGTGAGGTCTGCAATAGGCATCAAAAGTTCCAATGTACTCACCACCATTGTCGCTCCGGATGGCCTTCAACTTCCTCCTAGTCCCACGCTTGATGAGGACAAGCTCAAAGATTCCTGCGACCTGATCATTGGTTTTAAGTGGGAATACTCATAGTTTCCTCGAGCAATCCTCAATGAAGGAGACAAAATATTGTACTCCTCCAAAAGACCTTTCCGGGAGGAGATCACACACATCTGTGTGGACGAGCTCTAGGACCTCGGACCTTCTAGATGATGCGTCTCCCCGTAAGGAGACTCTCCGTTGCTTCCCCGCTATGCAGTGAGAGCAATTCCTCAGCCTTGCTTCATCCATCATTGGGATGAGGCCTTTCCTGGCCAGACTCATGCCCCTGTCACACATGTGTCCGAGCCTTTTGTGCCACAAGCTCGAGGACTCCACACATCTCGTGGCATTCACCTCTGCCACATCAGCCTTGGCTTTCATCGCGTAAAGGCCTGAGGTCTTTCCTCCTCGGGCAACCACCATGGATCCCTTCGTCAGCTTAAAACCGCCGTCATAAAAGATGCTGCAGTAGCCTTCGTCATCAAGTCATCCTACTAAAATAATATTCATACGAATATCCGGGACATGTCGGAAGTCCCTCAAAATCAGTCAGGCACCATTGTTCATCACCAAGGAGACGTCGCCTCGTCCAATGATCTCAAACGTCTCCATGTTGCCCATCTTCAACAATCCTGGGGCACTCGAAGTGTAAGTAGAGAACAACTCTCTCCTAGATATGACATGTATGGATGAGCCAGAATCCACCACCCAGTCAGTGGCCTGCTCAGCCATGCTCACAGAGTCCTCAGACTTGCAGGCCAAAAGGAGGTCACTTCCTGTGACAACAGAGACCGAGGACTCTTCCTCACCACGTCTCTTTTCACCCCTATCCTTTCCAGAGTTTTCACGCTTCCACTTGTAACAAAACCTCTTGATGTGGCCCTTCTTGCCATAATGATGGCACTCCATGTTCTAGTACCGAGAACGTGACTTACTCTGCCCTTTGTCTTCTGACTTTGGGCCACATCCTCGGCTCCTTCCCCTAGATTCGGTGACAAGGACCTCGGAGTGCTGAGAGGTGGACGTACCCTGAGACCACCATCTCACTTTCTCCTTTAGCACAGCTCCTGGCCATCTCCAAAGTCACCACGCCATTAGGAGCTATGTTGGTAATGGTGATCCTCATAATCTCCCATGAGTCTGGAAGGGTTGCCAGGAGCCAGAATCTGACCACCTCATCCTCAAACTTAATCCCCATGCCATTCAACCGGCCCACACAGCGCTGAAATTTGTTCAGGTGGTCGGCGACAGATGAGTCGTCCTTGTACCGAATCTACATTAGCCTCATCAAGTGAAAGATTTTATTATTGTCGGTCTTGGAGGCATAGAACTTTTGTAATTTCTCCCAAAGCTCCTTGGCATTGGACTCTCCCCAAACGTGGTTGTACACGTTGTCATCCATGAACTACCGGATGAAACCGCACACTTGCTTGTGCTCCAGCGTCCACTCCTTGTCTATTTTTGCCTTCAGCTTTTTTGTGGCAAAAATTGAATTGTGCATGGACTTCACAAAAAGTAAGTCCGACATCTTTCTCTGCCAAGTGTCAAAGTTGGTTCTGTTTAAACAAGTCATTTTGCCTCCAACCTCTATAGTAGCCAGCAATAAGGTCACTGTTCAAAGAACCACGACTCTGATACTACTTGTTGGCGTAAAACGGAAGACACGATGACCGGACGGACGGATCACTCGGACATCAATAGAGCGGGGCCCTCGATCAGACAGCCAAAAGTAGAAAAAAAAAATGAGAGAAATACACACAAGATTTAACGTGGAAATATCCTTCTCAATTAAGGAAAAAAACCCAAATAAAGAATACACTATAAAGAATTGATTATTTACAAGAATGTTAGCTACACAAAGCCTAAATAAAGAAAAATAATTACAAGTGTATATCACACAATCTCTCTCTAAAAATATCTTTCTCTCTCTATCTTTACAACAAGACTTGCCCACAGCTCTCTCAAAGCTCTTGCCCAAGACTTCTCACGCCACAACAGCACACACAAGACAAGCAATGGCACAAGCCTTTATATACACAACGGCCCTACGGGTCGTCCTGCCACCCTATACACAAAGGCCCTACGGGTCGGCCAGCCACCCTAGCACTAGGGTGGCAGGACCACGCCTCCTAGGCCTGCCATGGCAGGCGCATGCCCGGCGTGCCAGAGTGGCAGGCCTGAAACCCTTGGAAGTTGTAGCAGCCTCAACCACCAATTAGAGTGGGTCAACTGCCCACCTGTAAAACACGACTACAGCAGGCTTACAGAGAGAAAGAGAGTCAACGCCTAAGCTTTTGGAGTCCTCGTCCATGTCCTCAGTGACAGGCTTCTCGGACCACTCTAAAAGTTTGCATCCATTTTTCCCGTGGAGTCCGCATACAAAGATACCACGAAGGGAGTGACCCCAACACATTATTCATTGGTTCTAGTGAAGCAACCAGAGTTATTGAACTATGTGCTAGTTTAACAGACATAGGAGAGCCAAATATAATTAGGATCCCATATTCAATAATAATAGGAGCACTAACTATTGGTACATCTTTGTGAGAAGAATGATGTAATGAATCGTCCTCCTCATCTATTGAACTGGTGGGAATCCCTCATTCAAAATTGAATGTGGGACAATAGCCGAAGTTGATGAATGTGTAAGTCCTTTGGTTCTCAACTCATCCTTAATCTCAACAACACACTCAAAAATTACATCAGTAGTTTTCAAAATCTTATCATCATCTAAATAAGGAGTTAGTAAAATTACAGCAAGAATAATAGACTGAACTATATTTTCCTTAGAAGAAAAATCTATAAAAATATCATTCCTCTATTTCAATGGATGAGAAGGCACATAACTAATGGCTTCCCCTCTAAGGATAACATACTAGCCAACACCATCTAGGATAGTGTGAGTTAAAAAAAATTTTCAATTTTGCGCAACTTTGTTGCATACTTTTTTACTAGATCAGATTAAGACCTAGAAATGGAAAATTCTCTCTCAAGAATTGAATCAAAAAATGCAAAGTTAACATTAATTCAATTATTAGAAACCATAATGTAGAAGAACCAATCCTTTTAATTCTTTATCGAGTTAGGACTTTCTCCACTTATTTTAATCTCTTTTGTAGGAGTAAAAGAAATCTCAAATACACACAATACTATAAGGTATCTAATAGTATTAGGGTGAAGGCAAGAGATGGGAATTGCAAGTGCCTCCATTATTTTGACGTTTTCCCTTGGTAGAAGAATCCAAAGAGAGTCCTTCAGATAAGCTTTGTGTATTACAATGAGGCCGTTTCTCAAAAAATAAGCCCTCTCTTTAAATGGAATAGTAGAAAGAATATTGTACTTATCATAAATGTCCAATAAATCATCCATAGATAAGCAGTGGGCAATGTCAGCAACAATTTTTGAGGAAATTTGCAAAGTTATGAGAGATTGAAAGTAAGAGGGACCAAGAAATCAAGAATTTCATTTTTTGATGAAAAGATGAAGAAGAAGAATATGCAATTAGGGTTTAAAAGAAGAGAGAAAGACGCTGGAATTTAAAAAAGGCAATAGAAATCGAAAGTGATGCATTTTAAACAATGATGATCCAAATGGCAAATTGCTCTCTCAGCATCGACCGAATGACAACATGTCTTCCACTCAATTTAAAATTAAAATGCTGTATATTAAAATAATTTTAAAATATTGTATTTAGCAAATCGCCTGTTGTTACAATACATGCGCTACATATGAGTTATTTTGGTTGTAGAAGTTATTATAACTTTGACACCATATCAAAAGATAATGCTTGAGATGTCCAACTAGCCTTAAAAAACAAACCTGACGAATCCTTATAATTTAAATTTTGAGTTATAATGGTCCCAATTTGCCAGAAAGCTAAGTTGTCAATGTTTGATTTCTCAAATTTAGGACAAGATAATATCTAAAAACTCCAAAGAACCATGATCAATAATTAAAATTTTTTTTTATTCAAATAGTTTGATTAATCTAAATTCTCAACAACTTATAATTCCGTACAAATGAACACAATTATAAAAGACAAAAGGAAACTGTTTAACAATTATAATTTGAATAAAAAAAAAATAAAAGTTCTTTTATTCTTAAACAAATTCATGTACAAGATATATGGGAAATATTAAATTGATCAGCTTGAAGGAAAAAAAAGAAAAAGAAAGGGGTAAATCTTAGCAGAAGAAACAAAGGGTCCTGAAGACTACTCCCTCTTGTAAATTCAAGATTTAATCAAGGGACTCTGACTGTCTCGCATCAAATAAAGAAAGATGTCACAACACATGAGCCTATCAATATCAAACTGGAATGATTTTCAAGAGTCCAGTAGGAGACTAATTGCCCTGCAATGGATGGTACGAGGAATCAAGAGCAACTACCTAAATGGAAAATCGGTTTGATTTAGTATGTTGAGTAAAAGAAAAAACTAAAATGAATTTTCATATAAAATCAGGCAAGT
>JAOVVI020000238.1:0-37253 GCA_028571085.2 Nepenthes alata
TATTTTTTGACCTAAAATCACAAAAAAATGTTGACTTTACCCTATGTCATATGCTCTCAAAATTGCTTCGATTCCTTAACATTGTGAGATAACTCAACCAAACAATTGGTAGTTCTTCAATAGATGAAATTCTTGAAAGAAAGGATGGTGAGAATGCTAACCTACCCCCTACCCTCTTGTTTGCTGAATCTGACCCTTATCTAAGAGTTCGGGATCCTACGCAAGGAATGTGCTTTCTGATATCAAGTTTCAATTAGAAATATGATAAGAAAGACATTAGTTTGAATTTAGAAAGTTCAAAAGCAATAATATTGGAAATTATACATCTGCTATTTGACTCTGGTTTTAAAAACTATTATTTTAACCGAATCTAGATAACCACTCAATGGCGAACAGAATGCCTGTTTTCTTGGATTTCCATGTATAATTCAATTCTTATGGTTCTGTATGATTATTAAAAGGGTGGCCGAGTCTAGAGGATTTATCATGATGTCTGAAAAGGACAAGATATACAAATCTCGGTGTCTTGCTCCTTACAGGTTATAATAGAGCAACCTTTGTTATTATTCTAAGGCCCACCATCTTTTCTAAGACGAGCTATTTTAAAGTATAGTACTCAATATTAGAATCCAAAAGGGTGCCTAGCAATATAAAAAAAACAGCATCCAGGTAATATAGATAGTATGCTTTCATCTTGATAACCCCTCCTTGGTTTTGACTTTCATTTGGGTGTGCCACTCTTGTTCTATGAAATTACTCTTTAAACAGATGAAATTTCTGAACTGTTATAGTTTAGTTGAAATACTAACAACTTTTGTTCCATGCACCAGCTATCTTAACTGTTAATATATATATATATATATTGCATATATCTTCAATCTTTTCTAGAGCTTCACCGCACACTATATTATGTATTTGTCATAAACAACTCACTGTATCTTCTATCTTTTTATCCCATTTGTGCAGCTTCATCTGATACAACAGCAAAACTTTGGTCCATGTCAACTGGAGAAGTTATTCAAGGCTATCAAGGGCATCACAAATCAACCGTTTGCTGTGCACTCCACGACGGAGCTGAGCCGTGTTCCACCTGAACCCAGAATCCCAAATTTATTTCCATTGCTTCATGCATGCATACACGTAACCTATTTCTGTGGGTCTTGAAAGATTATGGATTTAACTATTTATTTAGTAAATGACATTAGCAATCCTGACTTGGTATTGCCATGGTTCATTTTGAGGTCTCGTTTGGTTTTTTCTTCTTTTTAACCGGGCTTCCAAAATTTATGCACTCTTTGGCAATAAATTGCTTCCCTGTGTTCGTCTTTTGTCCATCTTGCATTCTTTATGCATCCGCCTAGTATTGATGATCATGTTAACATAACAATTGCCGTATTAATAATCTCTCAAATCATCATAAAAAAGGTCTTGTATATAAATTTTTGTATTACGGGCTTTAGAGGGGCAAATGATATCAAAACTACGTCACTGGGTGATTATTTTTGCAATCTAAAAGCGTATTTATGATTTAATGACTTTGTTATAACATCAGGACGTACCTCGAAATTTTTTGTTGAGATGGTGTGATCTTATTTATTTGAATTATACAAAGTCTTCTTGATACAAGAGCCTAAGCAGCCTCTTTTATGACTGCGGGCAGGGATATTTTTGGTTAAAAACTATGGGTCACTGCTGTTTAATGACACTCAGTTTAATTGTTGAAAAGATATAACATGAAAATAAAATAAATAATATCAAAATTAAGTAAATAAAGTCAAATGCGAGGGGGGGTGGCCGGCTGACAACATGTAAGGGGGTCATAAAGGTGGGCCGGGCCGACACTGGGTGATTGTAGGTAAGAGTTAGATAAAATTAATAATAAATATTCTCATTTGTCCCAAAATAAAATACAATAATGAATATTCTCAAACCATAACAAACAAAACTTTGTTTTCTTAAATAAGTACTTAAAAACAACACTTCTACATGATACCACAGACAAAATTGATGGAAGATTTCCAAGTACTCCACTCCCTACAGTTTCAGTATCAGCAAATCAGATTGGCAACCACCACGGGTGCCTAAGTAATATATACACTAGATCAACACATCTAGCTCCTGCATCAAATCGAAAGAGCCAGTACCCACTTTAGCCGGCAATCCGAGGCAGATTCTAGCAGAAGGTGTCTCCAGGTTGTCCACTTCCCCACGGCTAGCAGCCTCAACAATGAACTTGCAAGCAGTTTCGAAGGACATTTTAGCAAACGGTGACACTGATTCAGCTATTCCTCCACTCCTGCTCATTGGCCTATACCCACCGCAATGCGTCATAAAATCAGCAATCAATGTTAAGTGTCGCACATCAACTGAAACCCCGTAGTGGTTAAAAACTCTGAAGACCTCTGTTATAATGGTCGCCCTGGCTGCTTCTACACCGTAAGTGTTCAGCATAGCATGTATGTCATTGGAACTGATACAGTTTACATCAACGTCATCCTGCATACCCCAAAATGTGGCAAAATCAACCCCAGAAGTTTGCAGTCCATGCCGAGATTGTTTACCTTTTCTGAGCATTGGAATTCCCTTGGCTTCAACCTTCGTCAGATCATCTAGGTGAAGTTCTACTACTTGGCACTGGTCAATCTTCCCAGAGCTCTTGACGTGAACAGCCTTGGCTGTCTGCTGCGCAATCTACATCAAGGAACAGATTCTCAGTCTCATGGAATGGAACTTATCAGACGTATGCAGTGAGCTGGTATACAATAGACTAATCGCAATCCAAAGCAATTCTGATGTTATATAGTTCGTTGTAATAGAGCAGAAGCATGTGAAAAAAATCAAGCACAGGGTTGTTGGAATAATAAACTTGACTAGTTCCTGCAGACAGTTAGGTTACTCAGCTTTACTTTTGAAGAAGCTGTGGGCATAGATAAACTTTCTCAAATATGCGATTGTGATTTCAGTGATATGGTAGAAGAGGTCAAATCTAGATCAGTTTTCTTTTGCTAGAACTTGCATGTGGTTTTGGGCGGGCTCAGCTGATTGCCATCTACATCATGCTTCTGTCCAGATAAGCCAGCTAACCAACCGTGTACCAAAAGTCTATATTACTGGCATCTCTATAGCACAGGTATCTTCACATCTACATCTACTTAAAACATGAGAAGCACCCACATTTTTCAAGCTTGAAACCCGTCATCTTAACCAAGGATGGTGTTACTCATATAGCCTCTGTACTTAACATGTGGCTGGCAATACAGCAGGATTCTGAAATCTGGATAAAATGCATTCTCAGATTGCATTTGTGGCAATTTCAATAAAAAGTTAACAGTCAATATCTTCGCACATAGCAACCTAACAATCAAGAAAATCTCAAAAGCTTGTTCAGTAAGCAGGAACAAAGGCCAGGAGAATACAAAGGGAGGCTACATCACATTCTCATGGGAATCAATGAAACAAATAGGACGGCCAAAGAAGCAAGGCCTTTTTCTTTCTCTTTACAAAATTTCCGTATCTTTTCCTTGTATTGGAACTGGTTGGGTATAGTTTTTTCATTGGATTATTAATAATTCAGTCCACAATATGGAATTGAAAGTGTAAGGGGAAAAATAAACACTTTACATGCATGCTCTAAAATTACCTCGGTCAATAATAAATGAGGTTCATTGATTAATCTGAAATGAACTTCAAAGTGCAATCCCTCAGCTGCAACATAGATTGCTCTATCAGATTCCTTCTTGGCTTTGGCTTTCTTTCCTTTCCTGGATTCAGATTTGTCCTTTTTCTTTTGTGACTCAGTCTTGGAGAGGTTCTTAGCTTCTGCATCTTCATTAGCATCCACCAGAGGCTCATCTTGCCATAAATTTTCACCATCTTTCTCTTCAGCTTGATCAACCTCACTTTCGTCTTCAGCTAATCGATTCCCTTCTTCAAGTTCATCCTCAGAAATATCCTCATAATCTATCTCATCTGTTCTTTGTTGTATCCTTTTCTGCATGTCCGAACCCAGATCATCAGCCTCCTCTTCGTTGCCAACATCATCGTCATCATCATCATCATCATCTCTTCGATATTTGCGAGGGCCATCCTCATCAGCCTCATTTGAAGCCTTCGAATGTGAATCTGACATGAAATTCTTGATGCCACTGATTTTTGAGAGCAAGAGCAGATGGTTTTGAATTGTATCTTCCAACTTCCTCAAATATACTCCTTCTAGTGTTTCTTTGGTATCTTCTGTTGATATGTCAGTATGTGGAGGATAGAGTTTGGGCTCATAAAGCTTAATCTTAAGCTTATAAATGCAGGATATTTGATGATCTGAAATGGTAAATGGCACAACACAAACTTCAATCTTCTCTATCAAATCTGCAACTGTGATCCTCTTCAGCTTCGCAGCAAGATGCTCTGCATCATCCCTACAAAAAAAAAAAAATCCTTTAATATTTATGGACCAATTTTTTATATAGTCTAGTTGATTTGACTTAAACCTCTGAAACCTGAATACTTTCTAGGATAATTGGCGCTATGAAACTAAGATTCATTCTATTGGAAATTATGATTAGGTTTCACATTGTTTTTCTAATGCATTTGTTGGGAGCTTAGTGTGTATGAATAAGTTTCATGAAACAATGCTTGCAAGGTTAATAAATGACAATGAATAAAATAAATGTGATTGCAGTTCACTTGTCTAATAAAAATGCAATAAGATAATCACAACAAAAAAATTATTAAAAGCTAGCACGTTTCAAGTTGCCTTCTTCTTACCTACGAGAGAAAAATAAATATAAAAATATAGGCCACATGGTATACACAATGGAACAAGGAAGTTTCAGCCCATCAATAATAATTAGACCAACAGGATAATAGTAATAACCCACCATGATACTTTAACAGGAACAAATAAGAGACATCAGGTGACTTTCTTATAAAGCCACTCTCTTTGGCCTTGTAAGCAGTCAGTTTAGAAAAATTAAGATGCCAACGCATGATTTTCATCGTGCAAGAGCTTCACCATGAAATGGCAGTGAAGTCAGATCCCATGCAATAGAATTTATCGCAAAGAGAGAGTTAACTCTATTTAGATGCATTCAATGACCAGAAAGGAGTGAGCTATATTGTACTTGCCAACTCATGTTGCTTACCGTCCAAGAGCTTCACCATGAAATAGCAGTGAACTCAAATCCCTTGCAATAAAGTTCAGTGGCCTCAATTTAGATGCATTTAATAGCCAAAGCAGGAGCTATATTGTACTAGGTGGAATTAAATTTTGGAGTTTGGTTGGTGATTGGAGTAGGTGGCTGCTCATCGCTTAATGACAATGTGGACTATGTTATTCAAATTATATAAACTGTTCATTTTATAGAGGGCTTATTATTCCAAGAATATAAGCATGTTTCATAGAGGAAATAGTTTTAGAGCAACAAGCTTCAGAGATATATTGCCCGTGATGACAACCTTGGTTTGGCATGGGAACCAGATTGGCAGCACCATTGAGGATAGTGACAGCAATGTGTGGGCTATGGGCTCAGGAACCTCATATTGCCCCATTGCTTAGGGGTGGGGAGACAGGTTAAATGGCAGAACTGAAAATAGGTGTTATAAAATTTATTCAAGAATAAGAACCCAGCTCAGTAAGACCAACATCATTTACGGATAACATTGTCAAAAACTTTAACCATGGATAAAAATATCGATATCAGTATCAGTCGTAACGATATCGGATAATACATATTGATATTTGATACAATTTTTAAAAATTGTAAGCTGATTGGCCGTATCGCAATATTGTCATGATGTCAGAAAAATATGTATCGGGGGAAAATACCAATACAAATAAGCAATATTTACATCAATGATTTCCACACTTCACAAAATCACCAGATAGTCATGATTACAATCACAAAACATTAGTCTACAACAAGAAGAGAGATTTGACACTGATTCATCCCACCATTTAGCCTCAGGCGCAGCGGACTCACACTGCCTAAAGTTCAAGTGAGGATGTTGAGGTTCTACTACTATGCTTCAGCTTTGCCATAACAACCATCTCAACCCAAGTTTGGATTACTTACAAGAAGCAATAGTCTACTCTTTTGAATTCAAATCACTTTGCAACTGAATAGTAAGTACTCTATCAAAGTGGATCCAAACATTAGAAAAATATCTTGTATTACAAGCCCCAGAGAAATACTTAACAGTAAAGAAACTAATGCTGTTGATGCAATGCAAGAACAAACTTGTAAGAGGAAACCTGCAATAAAGACATGCAACTACTTCCTAAATGAGGGGCAAGGAGCTCAGGAAGATTATAAGCATATATATACATGTGTGTGTGCGTGCGCACGCGCGTATTGTGAGGCCTTAGTTAAGGTGGTTAAGGTGTGAGGTCCTAGGACTAAAGGTCCAGGTATAATTCCCTAGGACCTCATGCCTTAACCACCTTAACTAAGGCTTCACAATACAGAAACTCACCAATATTAGCAAACAGCAGTAGAATCTTCATTTCTATTGACACTGCCTGTCCTCTCATAGTACCAGACGTATGCAAGAAATTAAGTCATTGCACTTCCCTTGGTAGATGATAAGCAGCTGTAAGAATTCCCTTAGTGCTTCATTTAACATTCTTAGTATCATCTATATAGAATAGTGAATCTAGCAAATTTTACACAAGGAATCATTTAGCTCACCTTGACTTCAATTTATGCAGAGGGCATGTCATAGTCGGAGTCTTTATATCAGTTGAGGCAGTCATTAAGATTTCTTGTAAACGTGGAATCCCAAGTGTCACATTCATCTCTCCTCTACCGGCATGATGGAACGTATTTAACCTGAATATTTATTACAAGAGAGTTCAAACTTTTTCAGAATAGGTATAGCATGAACCAGAAAATACATATTGAATTACGTTACTTATTTCAGATAGGAAATTGAACCATAGTAGCTGGCAACCAACCATACAAGAAGACAACCACAATATTCAATCTTCCACAAAAGTTTGAAAACACAGAGCTAAGGCTTCCATCATATTCAGAAAATAGCATTAGTTAGAAGTTATTGTCGGTGAGGTCGAAATGGGCTAAACAACCTCTTGAATTTCCCTGTGCTAAGAGGAAGACAGACACAAGTAACACCAAAGCCAGATAAAGAGAATAAGAAAACATCATATAGGACTTCAATTTTATCTCACATGAAAGCGCAGCCCTTGCAGTCAAACATGAGAGCTGGATTACCGACCAAAAGAATGGAGGGAGTAAATTTGGACCATCACAACATTGATTTCAAAAAAGGATAAGGGCATTGTTGAATTCCCTTATCTGGGTAAGGCATATGAGTACACCATGAGTGTGCACCCATATGCCTGCGAGGAATTAATAGGGGACATGAGTCCAGCAGAATGGGGCCGAATGCAATAGCTCACATAAATTAATGGTGAGATGATGAAAGACATACCACTAAACAACAATAGTAGTAAAGCCTTGTCCCACTAGCGTCACTTATATGAATCCACTCTTACCATTTCACTAAGAAACCTATTCAAGTGCACCATGAGCACACATAGGACATGAATACACTAGTGTATTTCCTCAATGTAGTACTCAATATCTAAGAAATTTTTCAGGAATGAAATCAGTAAAACAAATTTCAAAAAAAACAATTTTTGTCAACGTTCTGTGTAGTGGAATCTTACGTCATTTGTGTTGATGGTTCTCCAATAGACTGAGCAGCAATCACACCAACAGGTTCACCCGGCTGTGCAAGACTCAAAAAGTATTTATTCATCACCAGCTTCACAAAATTCTTGCAGTCCTTTTGCTGCTGCAGACCGTAAATTCTTGCTCTCCCATCATCATTCAGGAAATCCTCTGCTTTCTTGGCAAGTTCATCAGGGTACTCATTATCCTCTTTTACATATTTAGATATGCACAAGTCATCAATCTGACTAAGAAGATTCTTGCGTATAATTTCTTGATTCTGAAAACATGACAATAAAGTGAGTACAGCATATACTTTAAGAAATGAGTTCTATGTAATCCATGAAAACAAAATTAGGATTCCAACCACTGCCAGTCCCTCGAATTCTTCTATGAAGTTTTTCTGATGGATATCAACACCATCTTCGCCATAGCGAAACTGCACAATGGATCCGTCTGCATCACGAACTGTGTAATCATAATGAACTTTGAGGCTCTCAAGATTTTTTATTAGGCATCTTTGCAAGTATCCACTGCGCGATGTTTTAACAGCTGTATCAACTAGCCTATCAACAAAGAAAACAAAAGAGAAAACTCACAAGGAGCCACAATCATCAACACCAATCATTTAATTATGGAAGAAATTTTTTTAGTTCCTTTTTCTCGGAAGCGACAGAAGTTAAGAAAAGATCATGAAATCAATAGAATGAGATGAGAGAAAAGAAAAAGGCAAATGACTGTGAGATAATGCGCTCATCCCTACGCCGCTACACCCATATATTATATTAATTAGTGATGCAAAAAATTACAATCCTCACAATAACATAATAACTGTCAACTGCTAGAAACAAATTGCATTTAAGTGTGCTGATATGGTACCTAAAGAACACAAAATCGCGTACGATACAGACCGACTACCTAAAACTAATACGATACAGATTGACTACCCAAAACTAACAGCAACCATGAGCTTCTATAGTGCGCAGAAGACAAGGTTGCTAAGGAAAACTGCAACAAGCTAACCTTTTCTCTTATATCTTGGAGCATTGTCTGCTGGACATTGCCTTGAGTTTCTATTTCTCTTGGCATTTTGATTTCTTTTTGTTCAACTCCGATCTCTTTTCATGATTAATGAAGTCCACTATGAAACCAAAAAAATCAAACTAAGCCCTTTACCTGCTAATATGGATCAGATACATGGATTCTCCAACACCATTAATGACGTCAATTATATTCCCAAAACATAAGGAAACTACAACAACAAATTAAATTTGGATCTTAAACACTAATTGGCAAGCTAGATTAATAATGGGCAATGTTTTCTATCGCTTTCAGATTTGCTGCTAACCTGCTACACATTCTAGTTCTGTTTTCAACATCCATTAAGTTTTTTGACAGGTGATCTGACAGCATCTCCTCTTTCTACCTACCACCTCAAGGAATTTTGGCATTGGAACATTGCTGGATTCGTAGCGGCATTCTTACCCTAGCAAAGGCAAGACTGGTGTAAGCAATAGTCGGGGCGGGGTAGGACTGGGCCAAGGAAGGATAAAACTTGCCTGGCTTACCCTGCCATTCTACACATAAACAGGGTCAACAAATGTTTTGACACTTCTTTGTCGACCCAATTGAATTTTCTCTTTGAAATATATTTTTTCTTCATGGCAATAAATTTAGGCCACTAATTCTTAGGGATGGGATTTTTAAACCATGAGACTTTCTTTGGGATTTTTAGGCAACAGAATCTGAAAAAAAAAAATCAATTTCTTAAGTCACCCATTCATGGTGAATAGATGACATCCAAAACATGACCAGTTGAACCACAATGTGGCAAATACAATCCCCACCTATTGAGACTCATGCCGATACCACCATTTTAAAACCTTGTGCCAAATTTAATTCACAGTTTTAAGCATACATCAAATAAAATGAAGTTCAACAAAAGGGAGGCTTTTATTTCACTTAAGTGCCTGCACCTCACCATCCTTGGGACATGCAATGCAGAAATCCTAGGATAACAGGGAACCCAAGCATCTATACTTTTTCACATTTTGGGTATAATCAGTACTCTTTTATATAATATTGCTTAAACACCTATGATATTTATTAAGTTTTTATTATGCTCCTGTTAGATATTTCCATCACATTTTAAAATAAAGTTACAAATTTGCTGATTTGGTAAGAGGTATGCATGTTATTGACAAATCATGAATAATAATCCAATGGGATACCTAAACATAAAAGGATTCAGGATTTGATCTCCAGAAAATTGTTTAGTAAAACTATAATGAAACTCACATGTTTGCACATGCTCCCACATATTTGGAAAGAAACATGAATATTGTTGTGATCTCAATGAAAATTTAACACAGTAATAATCGTATTGAAAAATGTGGTAAATTTATAAGAGGGTATAAATCATTAGAGATTAGACAGAATACAAATAACAATTATGTGTGTAAAACGTCAAAAATCATAGGTGGTTTTCCACTAGGTCATATGACTATAAATATAGTAGTCACACCACTCTTTTTCTACAAAGTGACCATAGCAGTGAGTTGAGAATTAAATTTAATTGTCATATTTAAGAACTATCTTATTTGATGTCTAGAAACTACTAGTTAAATTTGTTAAATATGGCATACGACTGTGATCTGAATTGATGTTGACATAAGTATGTACGGGTGAGGATAGTGCTTCCAACTTTGCATTTCCACAAGGTCATGCTTGGATTTCTCATATTCACCACCAATGAGTGGCTTTAAATCTGATTTTCCTAGTTTGGCAGTCCAAAAAGATCAAGACAAGATTTATTTCTTTAAGAATCCCACCCCTAAGGGTTTGGCAACCTAAAAATAATTATCACATGTTCATCTTTTGCCAGTTTTACTGCATCCGTAAGGCCAGAATCAAAATTGGAATGTAGCATACTCAAATGTTTTGTATGCTAGTTTTTATATCCAACCATATCATCTCATCTTGAATAAACAAGCTGATAATAGTTTCACACCAGACAACAGCATTTTTTCCTACATCACACAACTAAACAACACAGTGAAATACCAATCTTTCATTAGGCCCGAACCTAAACTCGTTTTGTGAAATACTGTTCACAGAAAATATTTTGTGAAACATGATCATCTCTTATTCACATGCAACCCTCATCCACCCATGCAGTTCCTTACCTTTTTGACTTGCTCCCACCTACAGATACACAAACACCCAAAAATATTACAAAGTAATGCATCTAGCACAAGATCTAAGTTGAGATAGAAAAGGGACACATGTTAAAACAGATAAAAAGACAAGTGGTCCCATGACACCACATATATACGCATGTGCGTGCATGAACATAAATTTGTATGTATGCATGAGTAGGACAGAGAGTGAATCTGTGCCAGTGGAGGCCGTGTTTTGTTTGCAACTATGCATGTGTGCATGGATACACATGCAAATACATATACATACGTATATGAACATAATTATTATTGGGCATCTAAAGCAAAAACTTAGAGAAAAAAAATGCATTTTCCTGACCCACAAATTTCATCCCTCCTTCAGCAATAAAAACCCCTTCCCTTTTAATGAAAAATGAAATAAAACAAAAGAAAAGAAAATCATGGTTACTATAGAAGAATTCTGTCACTGTAACATTTGATCTAATTCATGTGGGAAAACATTATGCTCTGGAAGTTGCCCTCATAAAGAATGAATGTACTGTTGAATGGTATAAAGATAGAAATTTAACAGTATTAAAGAGGGGGCCAAATTTTCTCACAGAATATAAATACATCAACTACTAGGTTATTTTTTCTTTCCTTTTGCAAAAAACAATTCACATGCACCACCTAATGTAGGAAGGAAGGGCGCTTCTTCCAGGTTCACATATCAATGTCCAACACGAGTATGCCAATAACAAGCTCCACATGTGTTGAACATGCTAAAAATGTGTCAGGTTTTTTTTTCACTTTTTGCTAGCTCAAACATTCCAGGATGAGGTGGGAGAGCGTGCAATGTGCCACTTCTTTTTCCAACATGCAGTGGACACGTCGAGGATAGTTGAGAACACGTGGCGACAAGTTTGGACTTCTCTCATTTTTAAAACAAAACATGGGGTATTCAGTCATTTAAAAAAAAATAAACAGAATCGTATTAGCAATCTATGAGCTAGAGAAGGACAGAAAGAAACAGAACCAAATTTAGTCAAATGGAGTAAAATTTCCACTAACATTGGGTGAATTGAGGCCAACCAGTCTGAAAGCAAAGCATATGCAAAGTTGTTAATGTATCAAATTTGAATCTAAATTGCAAATTATCTAATCTGATTATTAATATTCCTTTGAATTTCCTCAAAACTTTCAGACTAAAGCTCCAGTGAGTAGCGAAGAAATAAGGATTGCCCAGTACACTAGGATTTCACATTGCAGGCTCTAGGGAGATGAAGCCTCACCCCTGCAATGCAAGGAAATATAGTCTTACCCCTAAATGCATACAGTTTATCTTCATGATTTGAACCTGTAAGTAATCTTATTGTTGAGGCAAGTCTCATCCTCAAGCCCTAGTGAAAGAATCTGCATTTTTCTATTGCTGGAGTATGCTGCCAGCAAGTGGCAATTATTGTATTGCGAATTGAAGCTGCAAGTCGCATTAACAAGATAAAAAAGGGAGAGGGTGTGGGGATGAGTTTTGGCATCATGTGAGATACAAAAGAAAGAAAGGTAGATGAACCACAGCCATTTTTTTTCTCTTTCTTTCTCCTTATATGTTTTTTTATCTTGCAGCAAACTTCTCTCTCTGCCACTGTTTCTTCCTATTTTCTTGGATTGCAATATCCCGAGAGGCCTAATGCGCAAGGCGTTCTATCACGAGCTCAGGAGAGAAAGTGTACATGATATTACCTTTGCATAGGAGAGGTTGTAAAGAACACCCTTCCAACCGAATTAAAATTGATTGCTAACTTACCGAAGGAAAAAAAAAGTAGAAAATAAAAATAACATAAAATAAAATTGATTGCTAAGGATTTAATTATAATATTATTATACGTAGAGTTAGTCTATAACTCATAACTTCGATAATTTAATAGCTTACAACTAAGTCATTCGCTTGCATATGAAGTTTTGATGGCCATACTGAGGCAAAATAGTGTTTTCCAATCAATTGTATTCAAGTATTTATAAAATTATATAAGTTTTTGTTAATATGTACCTAATTTGCCATGTCCCTTTTTTTAGAAAAATAGCATGCTGTGTCCATTTTGTATAGTGCCTGTGTCTTCTCATCACCTCAGACATGATTCTCCATTTTAGTTGCCAAAAGCACAATTATAATTCAGAGAGAGAGAGAGAGAGACTAGAAATTGATTTACCCTTCCCGTCCAGCCATGCAATGGAAATAAAATTCTTGAGGGCGAAGGCCAGTAAGATAACGATCAGCAATAAAGCCTCCAGCTCGAGCTGTGATATCCCAAGAAGGAAAACATGGTAACGTCTTTCCAGAAACCATTCGAGGAACTCGCTTTCCTTCTAACTCTTGTTGACCCAATAAGAGTGATATTTGTTGGAAATTAAACTGTCCAGAAGCAATATGCAAATGCTCATAAGAATTAAAATGAACAATGCAAACTATGGCTTTAGAGAAATTTTACCAGATAATCATTCACAGATCCAAAGTGCTGGTCTATGTTGGAAATTTTGAAACCAAATAAAAGCACTATATCTAAATACTACATGGAAATAAAACTAAGATAATGCACTATAACATAACCTACGGAAAGCATCCACCAAATAGAACTATCTGGAATAATATGTGCATTTTATCAGGAACGAACAAAGTATTACCCATTTTCCCTGTTAAGAAAACAAGTATACTAGATTTCTCTTTCCAATGGAAATGTAGAAAGCAAACCAAAGGCACTCATCAATTTCTTCTGAGTGATCATACTTAAGCCTTTGCAACTGCTAGGGTCCTTGTCAGTCTTTTGTAGTTCACAGGAGTAATATATAACTGAGAGCACAAAAGTCCAAGGCTGGCTTATCAAATGCTGAGGTGAGGATGGAATAAGTCAACATAAGGTTGATGGCTTTAGAGTTCAGACAGTTGTGTCTAGTGAATTGATGTACTTAACTTCCTCTATTCACTGCAACAATGAAGATGCATATATAACAATAGCACCTACCCTTCACCACCTCCCAAATGAACCAAATCACATTTTAAAAAGAGAGAGAAAAGATCTCAGGCTTCATAGAAAAATAATGGCCTGCTGGATATTGTTTTGCTCTAATTTTATTGTGTGTTCACTAATATTTAATTTCATTCTACATCATGCTTATATTTTCTAGAAAAATTAAAACAACATTGGTTCACAAATGTGGGGTAAACAACTACAAAGACAAGCCGATAAAGCATAGAAGTAAAAACTTTTCCACTCAAACAAAACATTGACCTTTTCTAATTTCTAAAAAAATTGAACTTTCCAAATATCAGCCCAAACTTAATTTATCTATGTATTCTCTAGCACATACACATATTGAAATGGGAAAAAAAATACAGGATGAATCATGATGAATGATTGATCCAAAAGGCATAAAAATCTGGAGTTATATTGAAAGGAGAGTTTGGAAATGATGGAATCCTGGGATATCTTCAAGACAGATCAAAATCACACCACTGGAAATCTGCTATAACCCATGATCTGGGTTGTTTCTCCTTACATTTGAGTCCGACAGATGGTGAAGTAAAGGAGTCAACCAATAGAAGTCAGTGTGCTATACCAAGACGTGTTAAATAAGACTGAAAACTCTATTATGGAAGGAGGGACTATAGAAAGGAATAGGAAAAAATAATGAAACCAGCTTCCACTTTTGGACCTGTTTGAGTGGACAAGATACCTTGACCCAAAACCAGTTTACTTGCTCTTATTGCATGTCAGCAATAATTTAATCCTTAATTCATTTTTGTGACATAGATACTGCATATGAATCACTTATATATTTTTCTAAATTATATTTATCTGCAGGATTAATTTTGAAAATCATTAAGGATATGCAAGTTTACCATTTATCTTTCCGAACCCAATAACTACTCATTTTTATGGACCATGTGCAGTCCAACTCTGACCAAAAATACTAAATCAGATAAGGCTCTGACATTTGGATGAGCTGATCCAAAACATGGCATAATTGACAAACGCAGCAACTTACCATGCCACCTTTGGCTCCAGATAGAGTCATAAGAGAAAGGCAGTTTTGTCGAAAGGGTTTAATCAGTCCATCTGGGAAAAGCTTGCTGAGAGCAGAATTTGATGAATTTAGTTTGTTGCGCATCATTCCATCCAACAAGGCTATAGCTGATTCTCCATTCCGGCGAATGGCATTCTCTAATTCGGTTCGAATGTCATCAAAGTCTAGAATTATGCAAACAGAAAACCTGAATCAAAATGCAATTAGAGATATAAATATATATTTTTTTCTTTTTTTTTTTTTAGGGGTGGAGGAAGCAGATACTGTGGGCAAGTAGCAGACAAAAGAAAAATCAGCAGCAACATTTCTTCCACCAAAACATTAATAAACTCAATCAAACATCTCAATCTGGTTCTTTTTTTATTTTGGGGAGGGGGGGTTAAAGAACGACAGCAATCTTCAACATGAAAACAGGTGAAAAAGAGAAGAAAAAAGCACACAAACAAGAGGCTTTGATTCAATGCTGAGAAAAAGAAGAATATAAAAAGTTTCTCATTGCCTGAAATGAGCCAGTTGCATAATGCAATTTAATGCAAAGAACAGTTCATACATCTGAAAGTTATTCAGGTTAAAAGTCAAAAAATGAGTATCCCATGTGAATTTAGATTTTTAAATTGTTCTTGGCATCTCTGATTGTGAACTACACAAAAGATTCCAAAAGGAAATTCTCTATCACAATAGACAATCAGTGTTGTTATAAAATTGTAATTTCTTTCTTTTCAATTGGTAAGAAAATAAAATAGATTAAGTATCAGAATGCCAAGAGGCATCAAGTACAGCCACAACGAAAAATACAAGGAAAAAAAAAGGAAATCTTTCAGCATGCTAAAAGTTTATTGATAAACACTGATTATTATATTTTTATTTCTATTTATTTATTGTTATTCTCTAACAATTTTTATTGATTCACATAATTAAGTTACTTATTTTTATTGTGTAGGTTTTAAACTCAAGAATGAAAATATGGATCGAATGGAGACTTATTTTGTCAAATCAGTCAACTGGCCAACTAAACAAGAACAAGATGAATAAAGTTGATTTTTTACAAAGATAAGAAAATGCTACAGTATTGTAAAAAATAAAATATATATATATATATATATATCAAAAAAAAGGAAGAACATTAAGAAAGCCTGTGATTTGTTGAATGATGCAGGAATGAAAGGAAAGGATATGATTGGTTGGGTGATGTAGCACTTTTACAAGTAAATAAAAAACAATAATAAATTATAAAATTTGGGAAAAGTGGCAGATTGTCGCATGTAAAGCTTTCCTTCATTTGAAGGAAAACCCAGCCTCTCTATATAGAGAGAGGCTGGGTGCAATAGAACAGAAGTGCAGCAGATCTGGGCAGAGTAGCAGAGAGAGAGAAGAAAAAACAGTCTAGTTCAGCTCGATCCATCCGGCCCAAGTTTTAATAGTGCATGGCATGGATGAAAATATCAACCAATGCAATACATATAGGCCGATACATATCAATATAAGGACCCAAATACCGATATTTTACAATATCACAATAATATCGCGAAAATTTTTTATATCTGCCAATATATCTATTTATCAGCCCTATTAACTTACGAATTTTAAAAAAAATTTCTATCCAATATATACGAGACCAATACATATTATTTTATATGTCCAACACAAATATAACCAAAATCAATATCGATATTTTCATCCATAATTTAAGCCCAATTTAATTTTTGGGTAGGGCAAGGTTTTGTAGGAAAACAAACCAACCCATAGCATAACTTAAACCTAATTTATCTCCTTCAGCGCAGCCACCCTCAAGTCTTAAGCTCTCTTCTCTACTATTTTGTCTTTTTCTCAAGTCTCAAACTCTCATATTCCCACAAAATCTCTTTCAAACCCTCCCTCCTCTCAATCTTTGAAACTATTTTCTCTACCTATGTTTACATCTTTATTTCAATTTTATTTTTCTTATTTTTTTTATTTTAGAACTTTGTTAGTTAAGAAATTATGTTTGATTTATAATTAAATTAGGAACATGGTGCCCATTTTAAGGACCCTAATTAATTGTGTGATTACTATTGATGAATTGAATTTATATTTGGAGATTGTGTTTCTCATGTTTTCCCATGGTAATCTCTACTTCTCCCTTTTCTCTATTCTCTTCTCTGCTTCCCCCCTTCCCACTTTCTCTTATTCTTCCCTTCCTTATTTCGCCTCTCCTGCATCAGAAGATAGGTACTTGGGTGCAAATGTATAAGCAGTCGGGCAGAATTCTACTAGGAATTTAAAACATCAGAAATCATTCTAAATATTATCTCCTAAGGATGGAACACATAAATCCTATTTTCTAAGATACAAAAATTTTTAATATATCCTAACATCCTATATAATGCTATTTCAATATTTATTAGCAAAATGACAAGATAACAAGATGCTCCAAATCCCTGCTTGCCTATTTCATGTTCTCCAAGAGGATTTTTTCTTTAATGTCCATTGTATTCTTTACCAGCCGATAGCCCCTTTTGTTAGCAATTTTCCTCAATTAAAACTTGTGTAATATGTATGAGAGGTATAACTCCAAAACACTAAATAAGAAATGAACATATTTTAAACAAATTAAAAGCCACACCTATGCCCCCCCCCCCAAAAAAAAAAAAATGAGAGTGAAAGATGTTTAAATGCTTTGGATACCTAAAAAGTAGGTCAAACAATCACTGATAAGGAAAAGGTGATTTGATTAAGGTTGGAAGCAAGGAGAAATGGAGAGGTAGCCCTATAAAACCTTTTTAAAAAAAGAAAAGAATTGAATTGATTCTAGATTTAGTAGAAACTATATAAATGAGCAAAATGACGGAAGAGAATTCAGAAGACCAGGCCCATGAAATGGGCCCTACAAAAAACAAAATAATATAGTAGTTTACTCAATTATATGACAAAAAATTGTATTAATATGTATTGAAGAAACTAACAAGAAATTTTTTTGTTAATAATGCACTTAAAATAACTCACAAATATAAGTTCCCAGGACACTTGTCTAAGTTATGGTTCTCTTCCACATTCTGTCACAGCCAGATATAGTACTCCAATAAGCATACATATAATTGATTGGTGATAGAAGACAACCAAATCTTAGGTAAATGCCATACTGTGGTTCTCAATGTAAACCAAGTGAACCATACTTTAACTATGGTTCCCATATTGTGCAGTGTGGGGAGATCAGATGCACACAGCCTTACCCTATTTATGGAGATATTGCTTTAGTAGTTTGAGCATGTGACATTTTAGTCAAAACATTGGCAATACCTTCCAACATAAACAAAAATTATCATGTTGGATTCCACATCCCATTTAACTATCAAATTTGTTAGAAATAGAGACCACACGTACCTAACTGCTTCCCTTTGCGCCCAATGAACTGCATGTGGACTTCCTTCCCACAATTTAAGGAAGCATCTAGCAGCTGCTCCCTCAGTTTATCATAATCTCGCTTTAGAAGAAGATCGTCAACTCCACAAGTAAACCCATGAATCTGAAACACAAGCACCGAAAATGACTTCAAAAAGATTGTAGCAAAGCAGTGACCAATGAAGTAGGGCAAAAAGGAAACATGACAATCTATTCTGACCTGTAAAAAAGAAGTCAACACACGACCCAATACAGAAAGTAAATTGCCTGCAGCCTCTGACCCATATAGCTCCTGCACGGTATGGACCAAGCCATACTTGCCAAACTGCTCCTTATCAATAACCCCTTGCACCAACTCATTCTTATAAACAAAAACCATATCTTCATCAGTACTCTCCTCGGAATCCAATTTAGATCTCCTTTCAAGGTGTATTTTACTTTTTTTCCCGGAAGCTTCATGAACTTGTTCTACTGAATCTCCATCAATCTTTTTCTTAGAGACCTGATCAATCTTTGATTTCATTTCAGAGTCATAATTTTTTGCCTTAGATAATTCGTCAGTTTTCTTCTTTGAGTCATCCTTTCCAAAATACTCGCGTGCAATTCTTGCACGTTTCTTAACAGTAAATGGCATGCATCCTCTGGTTAAATGGTCTAAAATAGCAGTAATGATCTGGAAAAAAGAAAGCCCAAAAAAAAAACACTAAATGAAAGCATATAAATAAAGTTCACAAACCTGAGATGATGTTTGACAAATAACTTCTGCAAGAATCCATTTAGAGGCTCAAATACATCCGAAACAGACAGTGTGTACTAGAACTAAAAACACAATTCATAATATTCCTAGTAGATGGGAAGATGATGTTAATGATGATTATGAGACTAAGACCTGCTTTCCCGTCCAAAGCTGCCGTGGTTTGATGATTGCAGGCAGAGGCATCATAATTAAATCTTCGGAATTAACTACAGAAACTCTACGATCAAGTTTAACATTGCAAAATCGTGATCCAGAGGCACAAAGACCAGAGCTGTAGAGAATCTCAGTGAATTCATCCCGAGTAAGAAATGTGTCTCTCTTTGTAAGAAGTACCGCACTCACAATATGATCCTGATGGTTTATAAATATTGAGAAAATAAAATAAATTTGAAAGAACATCTATCTTAAATGATAAAAGAACACAATGCAGAATCGAGTGACCAAAGACAACCTGAATCAAGGATCGCTTAGGATCACCACATGTTGGAACTATGTACTGGTCATTTGCATTAACAATGTGGTATGCTTCTGCACGCGAGATTTCGTCTTGAGGGAAATGAACATTTATTTCGTCGCCATCAAAATCAGCATTAAAAGAACTGAATGAAAACAATCATAAACATTAATTATGAAGATGTTTTAGCAGTGAGAATCTTCTATTATATTTCATTTTAATGTTAAAAGCACCAACTCGCAATTTGCATAGTGCATCCGAAGTGTTTTCTCTCCTGGCAGCACGCGAACTCTAAGTGCTACAATACTTGGCTTGTGAAGTGTAGGCTGACAAGAAAAGATAACCAGCACTATTAGAATTAACAAGAAAACAAAATGAGAAATGAAACCGAAATGCAGATGCACATTAAAACATAAGCAATATGCTAAATACACCTTTGGTGCACAAACCATGCAGGCAATAAAGGTAATAGCTCAAACAAATAGACATGGCCGATAATAATAGAGATTATGCGCCACACAGACAGATAATATCCACATGTATAGCTTAGTTATATAAAGATGCACATACAGTATAAAGAATTCTCTAGATGGTTCTACAAAGTTTTAATATGACAGAGAATTACAGAAAATAAGGGCAAAGGGAGAAGGCCATTTACAGCTACTCAATATGTTACAAAAAATAGCAGTCCAAGTACAGTGAATGATAAAAATAAATGGAATTTGAACAAGCAGGGCATTCCACTGTTAGGCCTGAAGTTTAATAGTAGTAGTGGTGTTGATTATTTGATTTGTAAGCGTATGGAAACTGGAGCCCCAATGAAGCTTACTTTCAATTAGGGAGGCTGTGTGGGAGAGCAATCTTATGCAAGACAATCTTCGAAGAACAAATTAGAATCATGGCAATTGTCACATGCACAGAAAAACATTTTTCTTCACTGTGACATCAAGATCGGCCTGAATCAGTGCAGGGAGACTAATAGGTAATCAATGATTTGGACAATCTATTTGAAAAGAAATTCAGCTTAGGAGTGCAAGAAAAATTTCAATGATAAGCCCATCTCTCTTGTCCCTCTCGCTATTATGCGGTTCATTTGGGGAGTGAAAAATGGCATTGCATTGAGTAGTGGGACATTAAATATGTCCTCATTTGTATTGGCTGGGTTCCATTTACTTGTACCTTGGGTAAAATTCTCCTCTTTTTCTGTTGTAATTTGTAAATGCTTTCCAACTGCCAGGGGGATCCATTGTTCCAGGAGGTTGTTTTGGACTTTTGTGTGACCTTGGAAGCATTTGATTTGTAATCTTTTACGGACAAAAAACAAAAATAACACCCTCAAAGAACAACCCATCACGAAAGGAACCAAACAGCATAGTCTTACATTGGATATCACCTCCCTCAACTACCCCGTTTTTAATGGTGTTTAGGAACGCAAGCAGATAACTTCAACTCAATTTCTCTTCCCAAGGAGATAGAAAATTAATTGCATAGAAGCAAGCATTACAAGGATATAGTAGCCTCAAGCAGTTCTAGGTGATATTTTAATAGCTGTTCCTACCTATGAGTGTGCTTTTTATATGAATGGAACAAGTCGCGGTGAGAAATCATAGGCTACAGTGTGTGGCCCGACTCCAATTTCAACCCTCATTTATCATCCCATTTCTATGCTCCAGCCCTATCTAATTTAGAAAATGTTAAGGTGGGTTCATCCGTGTAAGAACACAGACGAAAAAAATGAGAACACAAGGACCAAAACACAATGGAATGGCGTCATTGAACAAGTTGAAGAAATAACATGATGCCAACGCTATGAACTGTATTGGGTGCTCATACAACAATGATATATGAACAATATTCAAATGATAAAAGGATTAAAGTGAAATCATATCTGGGGCTGCCAGGATGGGCATATGAGAGCGATGGGGCAGAGCCACAGAGCAATAGCATCCCTGACCCATCCCTGATCAAACATATTCAACACCTCACCCAACCTTCTCTGACAATGGCCAAACTAGGCCCTATGCTCGAGAGCAGGTAGGTCCAGTGCACAATAGTGGTGGGTCAAATTGTCAATTCTAAGCAATCTTCCACTTTGTCTTCATTGATTATCCTTGAGACACAATATGTTCAAATTTAGCACACCCAAAAATGGAAGGCATATAAAACGAACTTCCTATGTGGGTTTCGAACTCCTTTCACCTGGAACTGAGAATTGTCACAGCCATACAATGAGGCATTCACAACACTTGGCAGCAGGACTACAGCATACTCACAAGCCTTCAGAACTAGACATCCAAAGACACTGTCCAGAATACAATTGATTTCTTACAGGTCAAGATCAGCTCATCTTGTCCTAATAAACTTTTATCTCAGTTCATCTAGTCCACCTTCCACTAATTTACCTTTTCTGTGAATCGAGCATTCCAATGTGTGTTCTACCAGCGACTCTCAAGCCAAACAAACTCAAGAACTCCTCTAAGTTGCCACAGCAAAAAGCTCTGAAATGATTGAAGGGCTGGTTCCCAGATAAAATGACACCCTCATACGATAATTGTCTCCAACCACAATACGATTCTCAAAGCATTCTTCAATGTTTAGGCAGAGGCAGTTAATGTATCTAATTCAAGGGTACCATATCGGCACCTATTAATGCAGTCTTATGTTTACCCATCCAAAAAAGAAAGAAAACTATCTCTTATTATATGATCATATCAAACAATCATTTTTCTGCACTCAATAACTCTGGTCCTGAAAACCCTACTTTTCAAAGTCAAAACTAAAACTGGGCCAGGCAAGCCTACCATAAAAATAAAATGCACCATCCAATTATAAACGAGTTCCATCTAATTCAAAATTTTCAACCAATTAAGAGGTATTTTTGTTTTCGCAGCAATAGAATAGATATGACGAATTCCATCAAATTCATCCCATAGAACTTAGCAATTACACCAACTTGTACAAAACTATACTTCGATTATACACTTCTAAAACGGACAGCAGTTTCTGACAATTCTGTCTCCATCAATCAAAACAATAGGAAATGTCTTAGAAAAAGATGTACATGGCACAAAAAAGCTTATGTCCTTTATCTTAAAACATATATGCCCAAACCGACCAACAGCTACTCCTTTCCTGCTTCAATTGACCCCACTCTATAAAATCCTCTTTTTCCGCTTAATTTCCAATGTAATATTAAAATTAATTTACTAAGGAATTTTAGACAAGGCTTCAAGTAAACTCAGATTTTCTTAGTAACCCTGCAATATATTTCTTGCTCTTGATCCTTTGTCAATGAGAATGCCCACATATCGGTAATTGATAAGCATGCAACAGTAATCACAACAACAGCATCTGCCAATACTGCTGGAAAAGCAATTTCAGTAGCACCCATACCTAATCCCTCGTATAGACACTGGGATGATGCACACAAAGATGGAATAAACTTAGCAATATGTCAACATTCCTTGTTGACTTGTTGTAATATCATCAGAGGTATTCCTCCTAGAAATAACAATATCAAAACCTACTCACCACCCATGCTGTAATTACAAATTGTAGTCCTCCATTAGTCCACAAGGATTGGAAAATCCTATTCCAAAACCATCTAATCCTTTGTATAGAAGCAAGGACGATGAACACTAATGTGGGATTGACCTAGCAATATGGCCAAGGTCCCTGTTGTGATATGATCAGAGGAATTCCTCCAGGAATCCAGGAATAAAAAAGATCAAAACCTTCCACAACCGATTCTAGATTTACATATTGTACTCCTTTGTTAGTCCATAAGGATCAGACACCCATATTCCACAACCATATAATCTGTTACACAAATGTTCCCTAACCAAAACAAGCGACCATAGACAGGAATTATTTAATTCCACATTTATTAGACAGATACAAAGATTCAACTTGAATAAAACGGGGCATACACAATTTCCTCTCTTATTATATGAGCTACCAATCAATTATGAACCAGGCAGACAATACCTTTCACATAGCAATGTGCTTTGAGAATCTGGCAACTCTTTCAATCTGTAGGTCAAATCTTCAACTATGAATTAGAGAAACAGCTTTCCTATCCTAGTTCATCACTTTTTCCATTATTTATTATCCTTTCTAGTTCATCACTTTACTTCTCCTAGCCAAATTGTTGGACATGTTAACACACAATTTACTTCTTTACTAAAAAGCAATCAGCCTTAAACATGAACATCTGACGCAACAAGCAGAATTCTTCTGATATTTCACTAAGAGAAAGTGAACATCTTACAGCCTACATGGGAAAGGTCACCCAGCAACTTCAACAACTTTTCATAAGCATGCTATCCTTTAGCTTTAATACTTATTCCACTGCAAAGCTCCAATTAGAGAACCAACAATGCTGTAACACCCGATTTTCCAATTTATATTTATGACATCATAATTTTTATACACTATTTTAATGTGAAAAATAATTATATGATAGAAATTTTGAAAAAAAATCAAGTTCTAAAGGAACCAGATTTAGTGTTTGATAGGCAACAGTGAGACACTCATGCGTATTTTAGGCAAAATTTCTGCACCTTAGCAATACTCGAGCATGATCTGGGCAGAATGATTCGCGCCTGAGGTACACACAAGAGGTGCTCGTGCATGCACGTGCCTGGCCATGGCACTTAATGCGTGCTCGTGCGGCAATTTGGATATTTATAACCCCCTTCGCCTAATTTCACCCATTTGCGCGGGAAAGGAGAGAGGAAGAGAGAGAGAGAGAAAGAAAAGAATGAAGAAGAGAGAGAAGGTAAAGGAAAAAAATTTCAAGACTATTTCGTGTCAGATCTAATAAATATTTAAGTTAAAGCAAGTATATCTAAACTCATTCTTTAATCTATTATTTAAATCATCCAATTCTTGTTCAAATGCACATGCATGTTACCCTGTTTACCCCATTTTTAAATATTGTTGCATGCATACTTATACCGAACATTTCAAAATTTTGTTGATTTTTACCGAATATATATAGATTTCACTTGTTTTTACTAAACATTTGAATATTTTGAAAGTTTACGTTTATATGTAAGTTATCATAAAGAAAATCATGAAATCTTTGAACATTCGACTTGTATATTATTTTTATACAAATATTTGATGAAAACTTTATTTTGTGAAATGGAAACAAATGTCTCAAATTTTCCCTCATTTTAAAAAGTTTTCAATGTGTGATGTAGAGTTTTCCATTTGACAAAATAAAAATTATTGTATTAAGAATAGATTATATTCAAATATATACTAGTATACTATGTGCAAGAATGCACCTATTACTCACGGGTGGAAAAAAAAGTGACATTCGACCTCGTTTATAGGGTATTATAGATGGCCTACCTATAAATCTCAAATAATAATGTATAGGCCTAAGACTACCTGGAATCTGTATAAACCATTCTTCAAAGTTGCCATTTGATTAGTCAATGTGTGAGTTACCAGTCCTTAATTCTTAGACTTTTGCATCATATCGATATGGTCCTTCGATTTCTATGTTTTTAGATACACAATTACATGATTTCATCTTCCTACATTTTTCGTATGTTCCGCATGTTTTGACTATTTGTATATAATGAACAGTTCATTTGAAATCATGATTTGGAACAAGTTTATAAAAAATTGGACAGCCAGACTTCCGCATATGATTTATAAGTTTTTTGCCTTTTAGTCAGTGCTACTCACATATTTACTTATTGTGTGCGCGTGTGCGTGTGCGTATTGTTGAACATTAGACTTACGTTTGCAAATATTTTCAATACTCCGCCGAATTAGTGGATGGTGAATTCTTGTAGTATTTGGACAGGAGACTTTCAAAGGCCTTTCGTTAAGTTTGTATTTGTAATATTATGGGTTATTTTAGATTTAATGTACTTAACAAGATTTATTTTTAAGTTCCACAGTTCAAACTTGAACCAATGTGCCACTATGAAGTCATGTACAATTTTTCCGCTATTCGTATATTGGGGCATCTTGGTTAA
This sequence comes from Nepenthes alata, assembly GCA_028571085.2. Classification (NCBI taxonomy): domain Eukaryota; kingdom Viridiplantae; phylum Streptophyta; class Magnoliopsida; order Caryophyllales; family Nepenthaceae; genus Nepenthes; species Nepenthes alata. Next base: position 25,518 of record JAOVVI020000238.1, read on the forward strand.
ATATTTTTCCTTGTAGCAATTTATAAATTGACCAAGTACAATATGGTTTCGAGGCCAAACGGAAATAGTTTGGCCATTATTGTAACCGCTACAGATATATTTAATTATATTGTTTATGGTGTTAGTATGCTGTGTCCGACCCAGCTTTGGTTATTAGAATATGATTATTATGGATAAACTTTATTTCTGACATCATTATTATTGTCTGCTTGTGACGTGATCGTGACAAGTACAGTCAACATAAGGAACTAGGGTGGCCACCGTATTTGCTTCATAGAGATGGGATAAAGAAGAAAAAGGGATATGAAAATTTATGAAAAACAGCAGCTACATGATTATAAAATCCATTGATCAGGTAGCATGCCTAGCAAGCAATACATCCAATACCTCTGGAGAAGGTTCAAATTTCCCTGTACCTGTCTATTAACTAGGACAATATCTCCATTACGCATGTGGCGCTTCACGACTTTGCCTTCAAATTCATAATTCCAGCTCTTCAAAGGTTCTACGACAGCCCCTCTTGAAGAAGGTAACTTCCTTGAAATGGCAATACGCATTTTTTTGCTCAATGGCAATTTCACATTAGCTAGTTTGTCAACATAATGGGTTGCTCCAGGATGAATCTCAGGACCATTGACAATTGCATCTCGCAACACAACTACATTCCAGGGGGTCACTCTCTGTAGAAGCAACAAAAAAGCTCAAAAACATTCGAAGTATGAAAGCTGAAAGATAAGATAAATTACATCTCTCAAAGCAAAGAAAACCTTAGGGTATGACTGAAATCCTTGAAATCTCATAAAAATCCAATTAGGAAAAGCTCAACCATAACACAAACAAAGCAGAAAAAAGCAAGGATAACAATGAAAAATGAATCTCAAAAAGTGCCTCAGGGTAACCAGTAGAGTACAACCCAATCCCTTGCCACCATATGCAATATTAAGTTCAATACATCACAGAGTAGGTTAGCCATTTTTACATTTTTGTTATTCTCTTCCAGCTACCAGTAGCAGGCCAATAAAATCCATTAAATTTCCATAAATTGCTGGATACAAAAGAGATTAATCTCAATATGTAAACAAGAATACAAAGCCTAACAAAAAGGATCATAGAGCTTTACATTCAATAATATCTAATGGTTATGGACCTCAACAGCTAGAATGGCATATGGCTCACTTCGCAACCTATGTCATGACTTCAGCCACAAAAGAAAAAAAAAATCATAAATAAAATATCGATCAATATACCCGATATTTGGCCGATATATCAGCCGATATTTATCGTTAAGTTCCGATTTGTACAAAATTTGGCCAATAACATCTAATACCTATAGAAATGCAACTGATATAGATATTTTCCTCACAAGAAAAAGATTGCATCATCTTAAATCCTATTAAGTCCCTATTCCCTTTTTTTAAGCACTAAAAATTTTAGAGCTCAAAAGATAAGAGGTGTCTATTCTACTGAAACTCTAAAGAGTGCTGGGGACAATGTGTCATGAATATGAGCAGTGTCTACTGGTGGACTGATAAGTTCTTTGTGATGGATAAGTAGGAGTGCTCCATATAATGAAGGGCTAGATAATGACCTTATATTTATAAGAGTCGAATGAGGCATGAAAATCTATCGATGTAGAGAGTGCTAGCTCAATGGTGACCCAAACGCTGATACGTTGCTAGTTGCTTGACTAAGAGGTACAAGTCTAGAAGTTATGGCGAATAATGCAGGACTCATTGAGCAGGGTTCAACTTGCTAGCTTCGGGTGAAAAAATATTAAAGACAAGACTATTCGATCCTTAAGTTGAGATTTGAGAAAAGATGGCATCAACTTGGAAAAGTCTCAACGACGCACAATTGGTTCCCACTACATAAAAGTGAGACCGTGAAACTTTGTCTGGACTAATATTCTTTTGAGTGAAAAAAGAACAAAGCCATGTAGGGTTTCACTATTTCAAAATTCTATTATGCTAGTTTAGCACAAAATCTTCAAAAAACGCAATTTCAAATCCTTTTCTATCACCTCACTCTATGATTTTTAGGGCCCACCTCTCTCTTTTTATTGCCTCCAACTTCAACTAAATCAACTTTTAAAATTTGTGCTTTTTTCGGTATCTGTCTCAGGTTCCTAAAATATCTTAAACACCCATCTATTAACTTTTATTCTATAAGTGTGAGACCTAATTTGCAATTGATATTTCATTTCTTATATTACCTTTTACAGTTACAACACTTATCCACCTTGACAACAACATTTCTACTACCCATACTTATCCAAATGTTTTCTAATTTTGCAACATCACCACCCAAATATTTTGTCAGGCCCTATAAAATTACCCTTGTCATTTCAGTGGTATTGGACGATCACGTAACACAACCGATGCATTCCTCCATTATGACAGAACCATAACACCAGATTCGCCATCTTTATAATCTCTCCTTTCTTGAATTAAGCATCCAAGATGACAATCTGTTTCACATTTAAAGAAGGCGGATGCTGTCAGCTATAAGTACTTAAAGTGGAGAATTAGGGCAGCTTGGAAAAAGAGCGAGAAAAATACTGACAGGGGGGAAGAGTGCAGGATAACATTCAGTTTTCAATTTGAAGAGTGCTTGTTAACTCAGACAAGTGATGAATTGTAAAAGAAAGTGGTGCATACATGGTACTTCATCGAACTCACTTGGAGGATCTGGGGGGAACTAATATACGTGGAAGGATTAAGTAGCTGTGCCAGAGATGAGAAGGAAAAGATTGGCCTTGAAACAAAACTTTCTGGCAATCGCTTAAGAACTGATGTATCTGATGAATGATCAGTGGAATTTCAGAGGGTTTCTGATCTGGTGCTTAATGAAGTTTTGGATTTCAGTAAACTTTGGCATATCCCTCATGTGACACGAGGCAGTGAAATGTTCTCCCACGGTAACAATAAGAGAGAAGAAAAATACAAGGAGCCAATGAGGAACGATAAATTGTGAAGGATAGCAGCAAAGAGGGAAAATGAGGATTCTATGGGATCTATATTATGGAAAGAATGAGGAAGTTAGTACTTATATGTGCTTAGATTAAATATATTCCAATCTTGTTTAGTTTAAGGATAAGGAAGATGGAACATAAATTGTGGAAACGGTAAGAAAGGAGATTAGTCCTTTATAGGTTATATTTATTCTATTTTTAGTTATTATTTTGGTGTTTTCCTGTGTTTGCTTTTGCTTTCACTATTTTATATTTTGTAATTTATATTTCACGAATTTCTCAGAGGATTTTGTACTAAACCAATATTTATAGCAAAAGCATATTCATATAATGACACTACTTAGTAGCAATTTAGGCTTCATTTTTATCGTGTATTCAGACGGCATTCCCTTGGTGTTATATTGAACATCTACTTCTCTTTCCTACAAAAGAAAAAGCAATTATCTTTTTCCTGTTATATAGGAATGGCATCTCAGGGAGAATGAGCTTCTTGTATGACAATAAAGCACCTAGTTGGAGTTCACCAACGTCATTTCCAAATTTTACCTTATTTGGGAACCCCTTGTACTCATAATTACAACTAAATAAATTTAAAAAAAAAAGAAAAGATTTTCCAGTTGTTAAATCTAGTAATTGATAAACCTCACTCATATCATAAACAAGTCAACGGTTTAATATCACTTTCCAAATCTCAATATATGAATAATTCGCATGTATTCTTCACTTTTATCACATCTTCTCCTTATTCGTTATCTTTTCTGAAAACAAATAGATGCAAGAAGTAACCAAGACAAAGGTACAAAAACCTGCAAGCTGGTTCATGGATTATATGTGTAGGACAGGCCATGTTTTGTTCATAGGTGATGATGGGTAATTTGTAGATGAAATAACTAAGCTATGGTCAGTAACAACACAAACTTCAGGACAGTCCTATTTCAATGCAAAACATGCATGAATTACATTCCATTTACACTTAAGTATAGGTCAGTTTCAATACAAAACATGGAGGAATCTGAAAGCTTAATATCAATTCTCACCTCAGGATAAGTTAATTTCAATGCAAAACATGGAGGAATTCCAATTTCATCAACGGCTAAGTAGGGATCTGGGGATATGACAGATCGACAAGCAAAATTCACTCTCTTTCCCATCATCTTCTGGCGAAAAACTCCATCCTTCTTTTCCAGCAATTGACATATTCCAGAACCCATATCTCTCTGGCCTTGACCTGTTATTAAGAACAGTAAGAACATCCTATGAAAAAGCCGTAATAATATAAAGCCAACTAGCAGAGCCTAGATCGCAATGAAATAGTAAGAACAGCAATAACAGGATAGCACCTTAAGTACCAAAATATGCCAGCCAAATCATGACAACGGATAGCTGCCTTTGACTGGCTGGCCCTTAAAATCCTAAGCCCGGAAATGGAGGCATTCTATAGCATCCGGTAAAACTACGACATATTTCAGACGGCACAACAATTTATTAAAGGGAGTAAATGTATATCATCCCTAGTGTTGGCAAACACTAGACTTCCACTTCCAGCATTACACTAGACTTCCACTTCCAGCATTACAGGCTTTGAGGGAAGGTGGGACGTACACATCCTAATCATACATTGCACAAAGGTTGTTTCTGAGGCTTGAAACCATGACCTCTCTATTTTATTAAAATTCAATACACTTCATCTTTTTTGCTTCTAATTGGACTCTCAAACTCACAGTGATTTATGAATTAAGTCAAATTGAAATAAGAGATAACACTGGTCAGTCTCTGTCACGTGACTCCATATAATTTAAGAGAGGACAAACAAAGCAGCGACGGCTATATTAGCCATGGGGCACACATCTCATCCCTCCCAAATCTTCCAGTGTTATTTAAGGGCATGAACTCAATAAAACTCAACCAGATCCTCCACAGCAGTCAGATACAGGAAGGAAAAGAGGATCAAAGGGGTGAGGCTAAAAAGGTGGAGTGATGACCATTAAAACCCTCCCACTTCCATACCATACCAGCCCACACTCTACACAGCCTGACAGGCCCATTGAGGATTTTACTTTCCAACTTTCTTCATGTTTCCGCTGTTCAATTCACCATTTTGTTCATTTCAATCTGATAACTTATGTGCAGATGTATAAGCTCCTCCAATTAAAGCGTTTAGCCCTATTTTCAAGGAGAAGGATTCCTCCATCAGGAACCCATTCGTGCATAATCATTCTGGGGATATAACTAGTTCGCCCCAAAGCACTTCTACTTCCACTATTGGAGACAATGAGTCTACCACAATAAATCAGATAAAACCAACAATAGCAGCACTATGGCATCACCAGGCAAGAAACAACCCATTCATTAATTTGAAGGAGGACCAGCTCACCCACACCAGCCTTGCCAACAAACAAAACATTAATGGATTGTTGAAGGTTCATCCAAAGGCTGACAATCTTCGAGCCTTGAGCATGTTGTTCACAAGCATTTCTCAGGGATAAATTAGCCTCCACAACCCTAGCCAATAAAACAGTTTGAGGATGCTCAATCACCATCTGAGAGGCAATGACAAAGGCCAAGATATAAGTGAGTCTGAGAAACCATCACGATAAGAAACCAGCATTCAATTATAAAATAAGTTAGTATGATGCCAAAGCCAACTAAAGGGGGAGCCAGTGCTTTTCTATCTGACAGAAGTCACAGAACTGGAATAAAAAATGCATGGACCAAAGGAATAACAAAAGAAGTTCAAGGAGAGAGATTGCAGAAAATAGATTGATAGACAAAAAATGAAATTTTTCATGGATGGTTAAGGAAAAATTACTCATTCAAGTATTAACCGAAAGATCAAAAAATACCAGTGACAAATTGATATGTACTTATGAGAGAACAAATCAGAAAACTTTTGAAGAAAAAGAATCATCCAGCAGAAGCTGAAAACTATTTTCGAATCTCTAGTACATTCAGCATTCAATATTCTAGTGTAGAGGCCTTCTCGTATCAACTTTTTGGCTAAAAGTATAATGACGCATATGTTTGAATTTAGTTAACTTCATTCAGTTGGAAGGCAACCTCTCATTGTCCTTTAATAATAAATTCTTAATTACTTGCCAAATGCAAAAAGCAGGAAGATCCCTGTGTTAAAGAAACAAGTGTATTTTAAATAAAAGTATTCATACAATTTTTCAGCTTTCCATGGCAAGAATGTTTGCCATCTAAAGAAAACATGGGTTGGGTGCAGTTTCACGATGCCTACATTATAAAGAAACATGTCATCCTGATGCTGAGTTGCTTGCAACTCCAATTAGATATTTTTAACCTGTGCATGGCTCGAAAGGGTGAACATTTATCAATATAAAAACAGATCAAATGAAATACAAACACAAAGAAATTTTACATGTCATTAAGAAAAGATTGATGGAGAATTTAAAATGTCATTAAGAAAGGCAGAATCTGACAACCACCCTGAGATAAAATAATAAATTAATAACCATGATTCAGACACAAACATCCACACATTCAGACAGGAAGAACAGAGAGGTAATTGCTGATGGGTGCTTTATCTAAAGACAAAATAAAAAGAACTCAAAAAGGGACCCACAGAATCAGCTCCCTTGGCTGGAGGACGGAACTTTGTCGGAGGCACAAGAACAGTCTTTAAGAAGAACATGGAATAACCTGCATTCTTCCAAGCTCCATATGGTTGCCGCTGCTGAATATCACCAATAAAGGAGCACAGGTGGGGTTCATTTTCCCATAACAGCTCCATTATCTCTCTAGCCTGCAATTACTTATATTTCTAAGAATGATTCTAAAACAAGTGCTTGTCCTGTTAGAAATTCAAAAGGCATTAGACAGCACATGGCTGGAGTCTTTTTTAAACTAATTCTTTTAATTGTGATTTATGAAGCCAATAGCAGCAAAAAATACCTTTGATGGCAAAAGGTATCCACAAAGTGATTTTTTCTGCTTCAAATGCTCGGCAGGTTCTTCCCCCTTTTTTCTCTTCCACTTAGCTGATGCAATTTTTTTCCTAGATTCTGTTGCTGATGGAGTTCTCTCCCCATTAGCACCCATACTTTCCAATGAAAATGGGTCATCAGCATTGTCTACCTCCGATGCAGACTTTTCATCATCTTCCACAGAGGATGGGCCATTTACAACGCAACCAGTGAGGACATTTGCATTGGCATCAGCATCCGATAGGTTCTACAAGTATCACAATAGTTTTGAGAAATAACAGTCACAGAGACCAACATGTGCATCCAATTCAAGAGCTAGAAATAAACAATGGAACAGCAGAGCATATATATAAAATCAGCATGAGTCATATAAAAAGAACCAAAGACATTTCCTGCGTCCAGAAAGCCACCCATCTCGTGGAAGAATCCCCTGGCCCACTAGAGTACTAGACTATTCCATGCACTGTTAAGAACCAGCAACACGCACCTCTCATCATTGGCATCACCCTTCTCCAATCATTCATATTCTATTGCAATTAACATGTATCTGATATAATTGCGGAAGAAGAAACCATTGTCTCAAATACACAACTAATGGCATTGCCTAATTATATACAACAAATGTTCTAATCTTTACCAATTTCTACTGTCCCAAAAAGTGGAGTAAACATATAAATCATCACAGTTTGATGAACATACATTATACAATTTGAATCAGCTATGAACCAATTTTTTTAGTATACTACCACTATGTTGCCAATTGGGGTAGAAAGACAAGTAATTTGTAAATCGTCAAACTAACTGAAGGAATTGACAAGGGGGCATGAATACTTCCATAATCAGAAACTTAAACTAACAAACTTCAGTCACCTCTTTCAAATCAGAGGACAATGAAGATATTGATTCTGAACAATATCTTTTCTGCTAAAATCAGAAGCTGAACAGTAGGATCACAGAAAAAGAAAGGGACCTACAGAAACACAATTGAAGAACCACGGAAGCAATTTACTCAATGTAAGGGAGAGACATTACACATTCGCACATTTGACTGCATGAGAGTGAATGGTCTATTATTGAACACATACGACACAGGACATCAAGAAGAATACCATGTTAATCAAGCCAAAGGAAGGTTTCGTGATAGTAGGATTCCTTGCATTACATCTAGCACACTTTTTGCTCTTTTTCTTCAAAAAATTATTCAAAACAGACATAGATTCGGTAAGCTGAAGAGAAGTCCATTCTTGCTGATCCAAGCAGTTAGAATGTCTAGATTGTTCACCCAATTGAAGACAACTATCACTATCCTCTGAGAGCTCACTAAGTCGCTCATCATAATTGAACCTATTGGTGCTCTTCAACTTGGTGACCGTTGTCACTGTATCCAATAATCTTCTGGCCCCCACAATATCACCCTTAAGTATGAGTTCCAGCATCAAAACACAAGTCTTAACCTACAAAAGCATTCAAAGATGAGGCACTAATATGCGCACTTGAAAATGAGCCACTAAATCAAAGATTCCTGACAATAGGAGGAGATAATATCCAAAATGAGAAAACTAAATAACTTAAATAGAAAATTTAAAAATAGTAGTAGCGTCTTAGAGATTATCATCTTAATGCAACTTAGGATAAACTACCTGCTTCTCAGGCGCCCTAAAATGATGGCAGAAGAAACAGGTTTTCTGTAGAAGATTGTAAAGCATGTTGAACAGCAAGGGATTGAAGGATAGTAAAACGAGATCTATATGACCACAATGCCCAGGGCATTGATAGGAGCGCAGACCACATGATTTGCAACTGCACAGACATAAAAATACAGAAATGCCATCAACATATTATATCTAGGATATACAGATACTGAAAGAGAAAGATAAAGAGGGATGTAAAGGAAGAGTGTAGAAGTATAACCATGTCGTTTTTACTGTGGATGATAAACGGGATTTTTTTTTATGAGATAGCATACGATCTTAATTATTATATGTGGCCTACAACAATACTTATAAAACATAAGTAGCCAAGTGTTTACATTACAAATCCCCACTTATACACCCGATAAATCTCATAAAAGACAAATCTTGAAAACTGTATCATTCTTCACATCTCCTAAACTCGTGGTCAAAAGAACATTTTTTTCTTTCTGAAAAGGCCCAATGGTCAAACAGATTTATTTCGTTGTGAAATGCACATAATCCTTTTAAATTCACTGACCTTTCCATTACATGAATGCGAAGGATGGAGCAAAGCAGAGGAAGACTAAATCATTAGGAGTAAAGAAAATAAATGAACATAATTCATAAGCCTTAACTAGACATACATAGTTTTTATTTTCCTTTTAGATAAGGAATGTGATCAGGCATCTAACACATTTTGATAATGGGTAAATAGCTCTGACATGCACAATTAATTCACCTCATCCGGATATTTACATTTCACTCCATTCATTTCCAAAGCATAAACTTACACTAAGACAGGAAGCTTCAAATAATGGAACATACCATTTTACATTATCATCTTCACATCATTTAGAACATTTTTGCTTTATATGAAGAAATAGCACAACCCGACTAAAACGAGGGAAACAGAATACCTATAAAGATATGGTCACAGAGAAAGAAATAATACTTCCAAATTCAGCTGTTTACATCCATTGTCAACAACTTGATATTTTCCTTTGCAAGAACAAAATAGTGCTCGCACGAAACTTAGAAGGAAATTGATCTCCCTGCAAATCACAACGACTATGAAGAGATAACCTTGTTATGCATAATGAAATGCTTGTGATGTCTATACAAGCATCCCTCTCACTCACTTCACTAAACTATCCAAAAAGGAAAGGCCTTCCTCCCTTATCCTAAACTAATCCAATGAAACAGGCAACAATAACACCAGAATAAACTGAGTGAGGGAGATTCTAAATAAGCCAAGACCAAACATTTTTTCAGGAGGCATGAGTTTGTTGTGGCAGGACAACGATATAAACGGAGGCCTTTGTCACAACCCTAGTACAAAACATAAACATAAATGGCGACATACACATTTATCCAACACTGGGTTGCAACCCAACATCAAAACATTAGATAATCCAATAATATGATACTACATCCCGGATACGGCCAAAAGTTTCTTATTTGGCCCCATATCACACACACATGCTCAATCGCCATCCGCAAACAAGGAAAATCGTTTACAATTTAGTTCAACATTCATTACATCACATTATAGCCACAAATTAAGGCCCACTGGACACAAAAGGAAGTGTTCCGATATAAAGACAAGTCAACACAAACGTAAACCAAATCATTTCCATAATCATATTACAATCTACAAATAAAATTGATAGAACTTCTAAGCTTGGCCTCCACTAAAACTGTCTTGCCCAAAACATGCAAATGATCCATGTCTCCTAATTTGAAAAATGACGAAACAAGACAAGAGTGAGCCTAAAGTTCAACAAATCATATATATGTGTATATGGATATACATGACAAAAATATGAGAAGGATTACAATAATCATATGTAAAATACCGAAAATTAAGAACCAAAGGGCTAGTGATAAACCTCACCAATTAAGGTGGAAAATCGATGGTTGAACTAAAATTCTTACCCCAAGCCTGAGCCGTACACCATTATTCAAAACACATGTGGGTTGAATACATATTCTATCGTATAGACGGAAGCAAACGCCACTTTTTTAATCCAAATATATTAGGTAACAACCTTCGGCTACAATTTAATATATTAGGACATATTCTAATATATACCGTAAATTCTACACAATGGTTTTGTTTTAGACAAAACAAAGAGTCTACACAAATAAACAAATTTTTAAAATATGGAAAGCAAATACCTTAACTTTAACTTAGTCATAGAGTTTTTCACCAAATTCTGGCATAAGGACACGCAAGATCAAATGCTCAAACATTTCAAGAGTTATCAACAATATGCTTAAATTAAGGAGCGAGCCTTAAAAATCTCATGATTTATGAACAAATTTAGCATGCATGCAAGCCAAAAAACAAGAAAAGTACAAATGTAATACATGCATGTAAATTTAAGACAATAAAGAAAATCTAAAAAAATTTAGCAACAATTGAATAAAAGGGGCTTAGATAAACTTGTCTTAAGTTATTTTCCAAAGACCCTTCAAGTTTTAGCTCCAAATCTCCTTCCTCTCTCTCTTATCCTCTTCTTGTTATCTCTCTTCTCTTAAAACTTCACATAAAATGGGCTAAAAAAAGGCTACAAGCATTTTAATAAGAGACTGGCACACATACGCCAATCATACGTGGATTAGTCGTGAAGCTTAGTCCTAGCCGGCCACAGGCACACATCGGGTGCATATCTACTCGAATGAACATGTACAATCATCATTCATAAACACATTAGGCGCAGGAATACAACCTCAAGCACACTCATGAGTGGTAGCGTGGTTCGTGCGCCCCTCAAGCTTTCAACATTATTATATAACATAATTTCTAAATCAAACCCGCAATTAACCTTAATAATCCACCAAATTAAACATCATCAAATAATTTAGTGTTTGGTTCTCATAGTTCAAGAGGTCTTCACAAGGGAAATGTAGAGTGTAATTGCGGCTAGGTGATGCTGGTGGAGAAAGGCAACGGATAAGTATTGCAATGATAAATTTGTGTCTTTTTTGTCTACCATACTTTGCTCATGTACAAGGGACTCTATCAGGAAAATGCAAGGTGCAAAGAATATCATATTTTGTTTGTGAACAGTCTTCTTTCTATCTGAAATTTACAAATTGAAAGGAGCCATCACCCGCATACAAGAAATATACAAACAAAAAC
>JAOVVI020000239.1:0-30608 GCA_028571085.2 Nepenthes alata
CTCGAAAAGTCTGCGGGTTCTTGTGGACTAAGTGCTTGAAGAAGTCGCTTGACCTTAACGCATAGATGAAGTTACAAAGCTTCATCTCCTTGGTGAGCTTGGGGATTCTTCTAGCTTCCGCCACGTATCATTCGAGGAACTTGCTTGGATTCTTGCCATGTCTCTACTTGATGTGCGAGAGGTGCCATAGCTATTTTTCTTCTCGCTGGTCGGAAGCGTACTGTGCCAAGAAGATATCGGTGAAATCTTTGAAACTTCGGATCGAATTGGGAAGAAGCCGAGGGACCCAGATCTGGGCATCCCACTTCAAGGTGAGGGGAAAATATCAACATACTGCCGCCTCCTCTAGGCCTTGGAGGCTTAGATGGGTACGGAAGTTGTCTAGGTGATCCATGGGATTAGTGCTCCCATCATAGGAATCTAGGGTCAGCATCTTGAACTAGGTTGGCATTGGACGGCTCTGGATCTCCAAGGTGAAGGGAGATCTCTGCAGATCGGTGATATGCTCATCGTCCCTAAACACATGGTTTCAGATCTTGTCAACCTTTTCCTCCACTCAGGAGGAGTTTCCTAATCTCTTGAAATTGAGGTAATTCTTCAACTCTGTTCTTTTTGTGATATGGCATGTGGTTGGCCGGCTGCTGTCGCTCTTGGATTGGTCGATTCTGGAGGCTCCCTCCTACGCTTGAGACCATTGCTCATCTAGGAAGTATTAGGGATTTCTTCTCTTGGGACTTTCATCTGGAGTCCCGGGGCTCAAGCACCCTTCAAGTCTTGAACAACTCTAGGCATTGGAGACCGTCGGAGCATGAGAGTTGTCCAGCTTGGAGCCTTCTTGGACAGTCTCTTCTTCCTCTGGTCTCCTTGACTAGAGGCCAAAATGGGAGCAAGTGGGGATTGGCCCCGCTGCTTCTTCTTGCCCTAGCGAGTGTAGAGGATTTAGAGTATTCGGGACATGTTGTTCATTTGTTCCGTCAGGTTCAAGAAAAATAGGGCAGGCTATCCTCCAACCAGACTACTAGCTTAGTGGCCATGGTCAAGGGAGGCAGCCTCTCTAGCAGGAGTGCTAACTTGAGACCTAATGTTTACCATTTTGCTGAATTACATTGGTTTGACGAGTGAAGTTGGTCAACTTTTAGTTAGCATTTTTCATAGATTGTGCCAATGATACATCCTCGATCCAAATTTTGAACGGATTTGGATTGAAAGTTTATCGGATTGTGATCTCCGTCCACCGAGTTTAGGATATACACACCATTATCGGGTGTGGCCAATGCTGGCTAATTTGACTTCACCTGGATCGGTTGAGCGGCTATTGGGGCGATGTGTACTATAGCATGTCAGTGTTGACCTTTTTTCTCATTGGTTGACATCTTCTATGCCGGCAATCTGTTGTTGCCTTTGTGATGGTGTAGGCGACGCTGATTGGTTGCGTGTTAGGAGCTCCCAGTGGGCCTTTCTTCTGAATCTCCTGGAACGCCATTGTTGGGTTGGCCCCTTCTGCTGATCGGACCTGTCTTCTTCCTATTGGGCTTCATTTGTTCCAGCCCAGATCAATATTTGAGCCATCACTAGCCCCCATGCCTAGGGACGGCCCATTGCCGGGCCCTGGCATGTTAAGGGTGGTCCTATTGTTAGTCTGCGTGGGCCTTCTCGAGATGCACTCGTCTCCGATTCTAAGGGGGGTCGCTCCTTTCCCATGCGAATATGCAGCCTTTTAGAGATGCCACAGGGATTTGGTGATATGTTGGGAAAGATTCGTGGCTTGGGAATCTGCTTTACATTAATGGCTTTTCTATTTTTTGATCGATGGCCATCGGGTGGCGTGCCCCTCTGGGAGCTCGTTGAGCCTTCTGCGTGGCTATAAATCAAGGGGTTCCCAATTTGGGTGATTCAAACTTATTCTTTTGTTGGTGAAGCAATGCAGAGTTCTTGGCTTGTCTTGCGCCCTCTGAAGTTCCACTAGGGTATCGGATGGATCTGCAGGAGAGTTGCAGCCGCTTTTGAATCCTGTCGCCGTGCTTCTCTTGCAGAGACCTCCTCATCATTATGAGTGTGGACCGGTCACTTTGCCATTGTCATATACCTTCTCTCCGTCTAGTTAGGGTTCCCAGCTGCAAGGGCGGCGTCGCGAGGCCTGCATGCTGATTTGAGTGCCTCCGTTCCCTCAAAAGCATGCCGTCATCGTCCCTTGTTGCGGCTGGTTGTCCTCCGGGCTGGCTGAAAGAGGAGGTGAGTCCCGGGGTTCCATTGGGCCACTAGTCGAGTGTGTCGCGACTCCAATGGAACTCCTGATGGATGCCTTTCCTTCACTGTGGCAGAGCCTGTCTCGCTAGGAGCGAGAGATCGGCATCCACTTCGTCCCTTTGGGAGGGGGAATCAGCGCCAGGGTAGATGCCACCAAAATGAGGTGACCCCTCGTGATGTGCATCTATGGTCAGGACCAAGCCTTCTTGGCGGCATTGTTCTTCTGTTGCGTCTTATACTTTGTTTTATTTCTTCTTCTTTTGTACTTGTATTGACACAAGCCTTGTACTTTGTAAATAATATTTTAATGAATAAAAGCGATATTTTTTATGTTTTATCTCAGTTGTCATTGAATTTTCTCTTTACTGCTCAACTTGTATGACTCTAGGGCCGTAGGGCCTTCTCGCCACCATACATGCTTGATCGCTTGTTTATTTTGGGTGCCTAGTAGCTCTTGGTCGCCTTCGCCAGTGTCCATCCCTTGAGTTCGTACTTAAATCGTCGGTGGGATGGTCTAGCGGGGGCGGTTGGGAGCTTGCATAGTTTGTATCCTGCCTTGGATGACTGAACGATGTCGATGGAGGGCATGTCAATCAAGTCACGTATGTGCATTTAATGGGTAAAAAATCATATGGTCGTCACATCAAAATTGCCTTTCTTGGAAAGGTGCGGTGCTTTAGGGCGTCGCCATGTGGAGGGATTTCGTTGGGCAGCTAAACGCCTTTCTTAGTTAAGCAACGCCGTCTCCTTGGGGGAAGTTTTAGCTATTTTAGCACAATGGACTTCTCCAATTCGGGCATCCATTTGCTGTAGTGAGACATGAAATTCGAGCCTACAAACGTTCTCTCTTTCTTTGGCTATGGCCCTGATAGTGGCAAATGTGGTGCATGACATTACTCTGGGACTGCTAGTAGGATCGTCCTCGTCTTCAAGGTTTGAGCCCTCTACCGAGGAGTCGCGATGGGGAGAACGAGGCTAAGAGGCCATGATGAGGTGGGGATTGCCGTAACAACAGCGAAAGGTTGCCACTCGGGGCTTTCAATCACGGGCTAGCGAGGCCCTTGAGAGTGCTGCCACGCTTTGAATGTGAAGGGGCTTCAAATTTCTCCCAGTTTCGGGGACCTGATTGAGTCGGTTGACAAATCCACCATGCCTAGTGGGCAACTGAGGAGATTGAGATCTGAGTGCAGGCCGCCATTGCCGATATCTAGCAGAGTTGAGCACAAGCGGCTTACTTCGAGCAAGCATGATCAGAGGTGGAGGCGAGGTCATCGCAGCTGGCCAACATCAATTCGCAAGCCCAGAGCCGGATCGCTAACCTTTAGGGGGATCTCGAGCAATGTTGGGTGCGATTCCGAGAAGAGCACATTGTCTGTGCAATGTTGGAGGTCTAGCTGAGATCGAGGATCCAATCGGAGGACCTGGCTCCCATATTTGAAGGAAGATTCAAGGAAGGGATTCGACTCAGCCGGAGGATAGCTTGTCTGGCGATGCCTGGATTTCGCGTGGGCCTCTTGGACTCTCGGAATGCGGGTGCTTGGACATACTCAGAGTTGATAGAGTTCCTGACTCCCGAACCTGCAAAGTCTGGCAGGGGTAGATAGTGACATTGTATTTTGTGACCATTGGTTGACTTTTTCTGTGTATAGCTCTTTGAGAGGAACTTTGTAATTTTCGACTTGAATAAAGCGTACTTTCTTTTTACCTTTCCTTTTCTTTTTTTGAATGGTAAGGATCTTCTCGTGGTGTTGGCTAAGCCGTCTCGCTACCGTTGCCAATGCTCGCTTCGGGTGTCATTTGTGCTGTGCTCGTCCTCAATTGAGGATGTCACCACATCTCATGCGTAGTAAGATGTTCTATCTAATGAATTAGATGTGGCCGCATGCTCTATGTAGTCTCTCAAGGGCCAACTGGGTTTTGAGGCCTTAGCAACCGGGCTCTAGGTCTTAGGCTATTGCAGGCACGACATCATTTTGGTGCTCGGCCTTGCTCAGGGCGTTGTCGCTTATGTGCGCGTAGTCCTAGCCCACCGATCGTCATTGACTGAGGGTGCTCCCTTCTCCTGGAAATCGCTGCACACCAACCACTTAGGCCCCCTAAGGTTTTGATGGCCGTTTCGTTGGGAGCTCTTTAAGCCCCTAGCCTACTAGTTTGACTGCATTCGAGCAGCTTGGCACAGAGTCAAGGTACCGTGGCCAGTATGGGCCATCCGGCGCAAAGTCAAAGTTCAAAATTCAACCGTTGGTGGGTCACTTGGCTAGGGGTTGAGATTTTGTGGCCGCTATGAGCCCTTCAATGCGGAGGCAAAGTTCAAAATTCGATTGCATGTGGGTTACTCGGCCAAGGGCAGAGGTTTTGCGACTGCTAAGGGCCTTCGTCATGGAGCTGAAGCTTAGAATACGACCGCATGTGGGCCACTTGGTGCTAGGCCAAGGTTTTTTTTACAGGTGGACGAACGTCCTCTTGACTTAAGGATAGTTTAGGCCGTTTTCATTTTTTGAAATCGCCATCATGCACACATTCGTATGAATAGTCAGATAATGAGATAGAAATAACAATTTTATTAATGAAAACGTGGTACGTATACAAGCATTCCAGTTCATGTATGCACACTTTACCTAGGCATGTGTATGTGGCTCACTCGTAGTACTTGTTAAGGTAGGTGAGATTCCAGGTCCAACGGACGAGTTTGCCATCCTGGGTGCGCAGCTTGTACACCTCGTTCCGGAGGATCGCTGATATAAGGAATGGGCATTTCTGGTTTGGGGAGAGCTTGTTCCTGTGGGTGGTTTTGCCCGTCACCTCTACACTCCGGAGAAACTATCCCCGACCTCGAGTGGGTGAGCCTTCACCTGTTTATTGTAGTACCCAGCGATGCACTGCTAGTAGGTTGCTATTTTTAGGTGTGCCACGTTGCGGGCTTTCAGGAGCAGGTCCAGGTATTCTCTAAGCCGCTAGAGTTGCTAACGGGGTCAAAGCATTCAATCCGAAGGTTGGGGAGTCCCACTTCGACGGAAATAACTGCATCAGTCCTGTAGTAGAGGCTAAAGGGAGTCTCCCGCGTCGGTTCCCGTGGGGTCATGCGGTACTAGCAGAACACAGAAGGAAGCTCAATGGCCCAGGAATCCCCTGCGTCATTGGGTTTTGTTTTCAGTCCATGCAGCAGCGTCCCATTGGTCACCTTGACCTGATCATTAGCCTATGGATATGCCACGGACGTGTGAACAAGTCTGATACGCACGCTTGTGCATTATTTAGTGAACCGTTTGCTAGTGAATTCGGTTCTATTCTTGGTCACTGTTACCTCGAGAATCCCAAATTAACAAACAATATTTTGATGGACGAACACCATCGCATCCTATTCGGTTATGCGTGCCAAGGGAGTTGGCTCGACCCACTTTGTAAAGTAATCAATGCCGACGATAAGAAGCTTTCTCTATCATGAGGCGATGGGTATGGGCCCTAGGATATCGAGCCCCCATTGTACGAACAGCCACGGGGCCTACAGGCTCTGTAGCTCCGTGTGCGGCTGGTGGCTCAGGAACCTGTGAACTTGGTAGCTTTCATACTTTTTAACGAAGTCCATAGCGTCTCGCTTCATCGTGGACCAAAATAAACCTAGCCACATAATTTTGGACGCGATGTTTTTTCCCTGATGTGCAAGCTGCATATGCCGCGGTGGACTTTTCCCACTTCGTATTCGGCTTCCTTCGGTGTGAGCCATTTCAAGTAGGGGTTGAGTATCCCGCTGGTACATTCTTCCGTCGATGATCGTGTACCAGCCAGCCGTCTTCTTTATTCGCTTGGCCTCTTTTGGGTTCTTCTGGCAGTACTCCGTCGGTTAATTACTTTTAGTATGGGGTCATCCAGTTGCTATCCTCGGCTATCCTCAGCACCTTGCATTCTCGGCCGTCAATGTTCGGCATGGTCAGAACTTCCCGCATGCTCTTAGCGTACTGTTCCTGAGATCTCGTCGTTGCGTCCTTTACTAGCTAGTCAACCTTTTAGTTCTCTACTCTCGGGATGTGATCAATCTCAAATTTCTCGAACGCTTGGGCTTAGGCCTTCGCCTTTGCTAGGTATTTAGTGAACTACAGGTTCGATGCCTCAAAGACTCATTGAATCTGATTGACTACTAACTCCAAGTCGCTGCGTATGACCAACACTCTCATTGAGCATTCCCTGACCAGCCTGAGGCTGCGAGGAGGGCCTTATATTCCGCTACGTTGTTGGTGGCGAGGAATCAAAGCGTCAAAGAGTACTTGATCTCCGAGCTGTTGGGGCTTCTAAGAACAACTCCGGCCCTGCTGCCATTTTACGTGGTCAACCTGTCGATGTTGAGGATCCACATAGGGGAGCCCATGGCGCTCGTGTCTTCGATTTAGTCTAGGTATTGAGAACAATGGTCACCGTCTCGACTACAAAGTTCGAGAGGGCTTAGCCCTTGAGGGCTAGCCTCGGTCGAAACTCCATGTCAAAATCACCCAACTCTATTACCCACTTGATTAATTATCTAGAGTCTCGGGCTTTTGTAAGATCGCCCTTAGAGGCTGGTCAGTCAGCACGATAATTTGGTGCGCTTGGAAGTATGGCCTTAGCTTTTGGGTAGAGTAGATGAGGGCTAAGGCAATTCTCTCGGCGTGAGGGTAGCGGAACTCCGTGTCCGTTAACACTTTACTCACATAATACACTTGTCATTGTACATTCCTTTGCTGCCTAATGATGATCAAACTGAGAGTTGTGTCTGACACCACTAGGTGGAGATATAGGTCCTCACCCTCCAAAAGAGAGGTTAGGAACAAGGATTGGTGAGATACTCCTTCAGCTCCTGAAATGCAACCTCGCACTTGTCCGTCTACTGGAATGCCTTCGTTCCTCAGAAGGATTTGAAAAATGATAGGTATTTTTTTGCAGACTTGGCTAGGAATCGTGGAAGGGTAGCGAGTCATCCCATGAGTTTCTAGACATCCTTCATAGTCCGTGGAGGATTTATGTTGAGGATGGTATGATTTTCTTTGGGTTTGCTTCGATACTGTGGTAGGATACTATGAAGCCTAGTAATTTTTCGGGGATCACCCTGGACACGCACTTGGCCGGGTTGAGCTTCATCCATTGAGCTCAAAGCAACTCGAAGGTTTCTGCTAGGTCACGGACGTGATCGTTGGCTACTTTGATTTTGATGAGCATGTCGTCTATGTATACCTTCATATTTCTACCGATCTGGACTTCAAACACCATGTTCACTAGCCGCTGGTAGGTTGTGCCAGCATTTTTTAGAATGAAGGGTATGACCTTGTAGCAGGAGGACCCTTGATCGATCATGAATAAAGTGTGTTCATCGTCATCCGATATCATTCTTCTTTGATTGAAGCCCGAGTAGGCGTCCATAAAACTCAGAAATTCATGCCCGGACGTAGAGTCCTTCAATTGATCGATCCGAGAAAGTAGAAAGCTGTCTTTCAGGTAGGCTTTATTCACATCAGTGAAATTGACGCACATGCACCACTTACCGTTGCTCTTTTTCACAAGGACGACATTTGACAGCCAATTTGCGTACTGGACTCTCCTTATGAATCGTGCATCGAGCAACTTCTTCACCTATTCCCGTATGGCTATCAATTTCTCAATGGAGTGGTTCCTGTATTTTTACTTAACGTGCTTGTGACCAGGATCGAGGCACAACTTGTAGACTATTACTCCAATAGGTATCCTGGGCATGTCGATTGGAACCCATGCAAAGACATCAGAGCTTTTCCCGAGAAAGTCAATGAGTTATCTATGGACCAGTGTGGAGAGGGATCCACTGATGTGCACGCACTTCTCGAGTTCGTTGGGATATAAGGGGACCAGCTCCGTCTCTCGCCTGACTGAGCCTGTTGCAACGATACCTCATCGTGGAAGTCTAGGTCCTTAATTGGTCAGCTTGGAGCGGTGGGGGCAACCTGGGATAGGTAACATGTTCATTCCAACACCTCCTTGGTTCCGTACAGGGTCAAAAACTTTACCTTCAAGTGAGGGATCGATGTCACAGCCCCAAAGATGGCCAGGAGCAGTCGAACCAGAATGGCATTGTAGGCCGATGGTAGGTCAACAATGAGGAACGTAAGCACATGCGTAGCTGTAGTGGGTGACTTCTCATTGTGACCTTCAGTTGAATCTCTCATTGCACGGACACTGATTCATTGTCTTGGTTGTATAGAGGTCCTTTGGCTGCTTTCATCTGGTTCTTTTTTAGATCAAGCTTAAAAAATGCATCGAGATACAACAAATCTTAAGACCTTCGATTATCAATAAAAACTCATCTTAGTCGGTAGTCGAGCGTACCATCTAAAATAAGGGCTGATACAATAATAGAGTTTGAATGAGAGGAAGTTACATGTATAATATCGTCGTCACTAAAACTAATGATATCAGTTATTGCCCTCACTCTTACTCTCTTGCTGTTGGATGTGACTTTGGGTCAGTCCTGGTCGCTGCTTCTGGACGGCCTGTTCGAGATCATGTTGATGACGCCGACGGCGATACGGTTCCTTGGTGGTTCTTTGGCTTCGTTGTCTATGGCCTGAAGGGCTTGCCTTGAACTTTTTAGGAACCAAGTGAGGTGGAAATCAAGTTTTTGATTTTCTTCTGCAGGGTCTGACAGTCCTCCATGGTATGTCCCAAAGACCGGTGAAAGAGGTAATACTTCGTTTGGTCTTCGGCTTCTGGGTTCTTTCGTGCTTTGGGCCACTTCAAAAATTTCTCATTTCGGATTTGCATCAAGATATTCGAACCAGTGTCGTTTAGGGGCATTAAGGTCAGGAACCTATACTCCCTTCGGACACTTGCCTCATACCTTGATTGCTTGTAGGGTTTCGGAGAGTGCTCGTCCTTTCTATTTCTCTTCTTCCCAACGGTCGGTCTGTATGCTCGGGACGCTTTGCCTCGTTGGCCTCTTCGGCCATAATGTAGGCCTAAGCAATGGCCTCAATTCCTCTAAAGGATTGGGGACGCTAGTGCACAAGATGTTTGAAAAAGTCCTCAACTGTCAGCGTGGCGATGCAGGCGCTCGACTTTATCTCATCACAGAGTTGGGGAATGTGGCGGGTTTTAGCAGTGAAGCGGTTGAGGAATCGCATCGGCTCTCCTCAGGCATCTCGCAAAGGTGGATAAGATGCTGGGGCTGCTTTTCTTCCCTTCGATTGGAGGTGAACTGGAACAGGAAGAAGTTGATGAGCTCGTCGAAGGAGTGGATAGGGTTGGGTTGGAGGCCATGAAACTGGAGCTTAGCGTCCTCCTTCAGCGTTAGGGAGAAGACCTAGCACATGACGGCCTCACTTACTATGTGGAAGGACAATAACGCGTGAAAGCAGTCCAGGTGATCTATCGGGTCTGTACACCCATTGTACATATCCAACGTAGGCATTTTGAACTTGAGGGGAGTGGTTGTATTCGAATGTCCATGGAAAATGATGATCTCCACAGGTCGAGCGCCTGTCGCCTGGGCTCCTCCTTGAACACGTGTTGCCATATCGTTTTCACATCCTCCTCTATCCGAGGGATGGACCCACTCCTCTTCACGTTGGTGAAGTCTTAGAGCTCAAAGTTCTCTTGGGGGTCACGCAGGTTGCAGTGATTGCCCGCGTGGGGTGGTCGCGTATTGTATTAGCCCTCTTCTTTAGTTGTGGGCCTCCTGTTGTTGAGGGAGTTCCGTTGCTCTGGGCTTTCTTCCGACGCATCCCTACTTGGGAGGCTCTTAATTGTCGTTTGGGCCCTACTGCCTAAGGTCACGTAAGCCCTACTGCCTGAGGCCACTTGGGCCTCGGCATCGTCAGGTATGGCTATTCTTGCAGCTGGGGCCCTCGCCCCGTGTTTCTTCGTCCTGGAGCTCGTTACCTGGGGTCCTGGGGGAGAGACTCCCATCCACTGTGCTCCAACTTGAGCGCACAGTGCCTGAAGCATATGTTTCATATCGTCCACGTCAGCGGCTAGCTTACCCACATCAGGCTTGAGCTGCTTGCCGACATGGCTACCCACAAAGGGGTCATCATCACGGGCGGCAGTTTCCCTTGCTGGCATGCTAGCCTGTGCTCTAATGTTGACTATCTTCAAATTGGGAGAGTGAACATTGAGACGGGCAGTTAGACGTTTTTGTTGTTCCCACAAACCGCGCCAATGATGTATCACTGGGTCCGGATTCTTGTGCGAATTATAGAGCCTTCGGATTCCTCGGTTGGGTTGGATCACGAACGGGTTTGGTTTTCACGCCTCTCAACTTGGCCCTTGTGCATCATAAATACAAATAAGAGGCCAGAGGATGGCGGAAGGTTATCCCATTGTAAACACTCCGATGCTTAAGTCAGAAATTTTTTCTTGGGAACAGAAAGATACATGCATGGAAGTAAACAAGATGAAAATGTAGGAATGCGTGGAGTGTGTGGGATACTCAAATGAGGCCTACGCTCCCTTTGTTGCATTGTTAGGAGTAGGTCACTATCGTTGCTGCAGTGTGGCGGTAGTTTGAGGGAGGAGAGATGGTTCTTTCTCCTCGTTCCTTTAAGTGTTGGGTGCTAGAATCAGGATTTCGATCTTATGTCATCATTTAGGCCGTTTGTGGAAGTGGGAATTCAGTTCCCCTCTCAGCTGTTGGAAATGAAATTTGTAGGCTCATTTAGTTAGACTTTTGAGAGTCGGGATCTCCGATAAGGGGTTTATCAAAATTCATCGGCCACTGAGTGCAGGTGGTGGCAAGTAGTGTCAATTGTTGACTTATGGAGGCGGAGTGACCCCTGTCGGGAGTGGCCAATGCAGGACTGTTTGAGTACGTTTGGATTGGCTGAGCGACTATTGGGGTGACGTGTGTTGCGGCTTGTTAGCATTGTCATTTTCTTACATTGGTTGACATCTCCTGCGCCGGTACATCCCGCGCTGGTAGTCTACGGTCACCTCTATAGAGATGTGGGCGACGCTAATAAATAAATATTTTATTTAAATAGAATTGCCTATTTTTTCTTAAAATCACATAAAAATTATAAAAAGCTAAAAAAAATCTTATAAATCCTGCACAATCTAAGTGAAAGTTTCAAATTTTTATATTTTTTCATTTACAATTAAATAAAATTAATCATTTTTTAAATTCAAATTATTACATAAATTGTAGAGCCGAACGAATCCTTCGACTAATTCAAGAGACTGCGTGCCTGATATTTATAACTGTAAATTTTAATACTGTATACCATAATAATTTAATGATAGTTTAGAGACATATTAGATTCGTTATTAAATATATATTTTGATATTTAAATCAATAACTTTTTTAAAAAATAAAAAATAGAAAAATAAAATTAGAGAGAAAATGGGATGAGTGTGAGTCTTTGTAAGTTTGGAGGGATGAGCCATGCCTTAAACTATGCTATTTATGGCACTTATATGTTAGAATATATTTCATTTTATTTTTAGTTAAGAATTTATATTTATAATTAAAATTTTAATTTTTTAGTTAGCTCAAAATTATCAACTGTGATAAAAAAAAATTATATTATATTAAATATTAACCGTTATTTTAATGTGTAATCATTAAATTATTAATGATTGACATTTATTTGACCGTTATCAAATTAGATTATTAGCGTATAATATTTATTATTTAATTAATTGTAATCGTTTGTTAAAAATTTAATATTTTATTTATTATATTATCGAAGCATTTACTATCTCGATTTTATACGTTTTTGGTCATCCAATTGCTTTGGAGGTCGGTGTAACCGTACTTGGACTCTTGGCTTTTGGAGCCCGTCGATCGTACATGGGCCATACCTAATAAAAATATTATTTATATATTATTATTAATTTTTATTCATCCACAATTTTTAATTTTTAAAATTTAAACTGTAAACAAAACATCTAATCAGTAGTTTAACAGTTAATGATTTTTAGCACCTCTTAATTAATTCTACCCGGCCGCTGGAATTGTTTTGGTAGGAGAGAAGCCAGCCATCCATCCCTGTTTCGTACGCTCTGGGTTTCTCTTCGACACCCACAGCTTCAAAACTCGTTTCAGCCCTAGTTTCGAATCGATAGGTTCAGGAACTTTGAACCGGAAGATTCGTAAGGACGAAGCTATTGGAATCAATCAAACTGTGAAAAATTTTGTAACAAATTTTGTGAATCGAGTTAGGGCTGTTTTATTGCTTATTGCAGAAAGAAGATCTATGGGGCTGGATGAAACCGATGCCATCGATGACAGTGACGGCGGAGAAAAGTCGTTGAGTTCATCGAAAGTGTCGTGTTCGATTTGTCTCGAGCCTGTAACCGATAATGGGGGTAGATCTTGGGCGAAGCTCAATTGCAGTCATGAATTTCATCTCGGTGTGTGCAACTTGGTTTGATCTGTTTGTAACTGGTGTTATTCGATCCGAATATATTTTGGGTTATGCATCTGTTGATTCGCCTGCTCCTACCGGCTATGAATTGATTGAAATTTTGATGAATGCTTGTATGTTTTTTAATCCTGACGTCTCTTTATTGGCATTCATAGTTTATGTAGCGATCTATGTAGACTGCAAATTTGTAAAGTCTATGATTTGTCTCAAATTTAGAGAGCGGTGTCTTACGAATTTAAACATAACGTATTAAGGAGAAGAGAATCCGATTGTTTGGGAGAACAATCCGATTGTTTTGGGGACCATATTCGTTTAGTGGATACCATTGGACTATCAATTTAAGTTGGTGTTGCATACAATTAGATCATGTATGAAGTTTCCACACAATGTTTAATAGCTGGGATTTTTGATTGATGAGGGTATGAGAGAATTTTCCGACTGAAATTGACCAAGCTTCCGACACCTGTAATATTCTCCTTCTTCATTTCATGCAAACTTATGGTTCAAAATCTACGATTGTTGAGTGTTAAAGCTATCATATCAATAGACTGAGAAGGGGCACAAACCCACATTCAAAGCTAAGATCTGCTAGAGGATGTGATTCTATTGATTAGGAAAGTGATTGTTGTTTCTCAAAGACCCAATTATGTAGCTGGTTCTGTGCAAAGAGTGAATTTAGTCTTTCCTTTTTAGGGATCAGTCTTTTCTGACGAGAAATCAAAACCTCATTTGTTTTTCGTTTACCTACGTCAGATATGCCATGCGGTGTAGTTTTTTCCCTCAGTAACTATATTTCTTTTATTCCCTTTTGATTGCTTGCAGAGTATCATATACTTGCATTCTGAAAATATGTTTAAATCTTAGTTTACTTTGAGGATGTGAAGAGAAGAGTCTTCCAAAATCCAACCCTAAAAACTCAGTATTGAGTTTGCAGACAGTAGAATTGTGTACATGGACAATTTTCTAGCATGCTTGCTGAGGTGAAAATGTTTCTGGAGGAGCAGTACATTGTATGGAAAGGTGTTAAAGATGGGCACTTCCTGTTGGCTGACTTTACAAGTAGAATAGAGGGGAAGGGAGATGAAGTCGCAGTGGAATTCGGCCTGGTTTCATTGTGCCAAGCAGGATGCATTTCATGTTGTATGCAACTTTTGGGGGATTCTAATTATTGATTGCCTTAGAGAAAGAGGGAATCCCCTTAAAATACCTGTAAAACCATGTGAATTGGTGGAAACAATTTTCATTCTGGCATGACTTGGTAGTGTTATTCAAGACTTGTGGCTGTTTGTTTGCTGTAAATAAAAGAACAAAAGTGTGGTGTCTGACCTTAGTCATTTAGATGGCCAAGATACCTTCCAAATCAATCCAAAGAAAATATATTTGATTAATAATGTTAAGTTATTATTTAGAGAAAACAAGATGATGGAGATATTATTTGGAATTATGATCCGTGATTGGTTGCAGTAACACCTACTGTCTATTGGTCGAGTATTTATTGTTTCTTTCTTTTCTTTTTTTCACATTTTCATATCAATTTATGTTTTCCTAGCCTAGTTCTCTCTCTCCCTGTGTGAGCAGTCTGTACACTTGCATCCATGCGTGCATGGAGGGGTGTGCTGAGATAACTTTGAACAGTAACACCTAATTCCTATTAGGTGATCCCCTTTTCCTTCTTTCCTTACATCAGGCTTATTGAACCCAAGGAGGTATTATAAGTGAATCTAGAGATATATGAGAAGATGTTTTCTGATATTGTTTTTTCATGATTTCCAATGAGGCATATTTCAGGTCAATCCCCTTAAACCAAAAAGAGCTGGAAGCATTGGTGGTGTAGACAATGTATATCTATCAGGCATGGATGTTAACAACATAAAAACTGAAAGATTTTGTTATTCTTTTTTGTTGGGAAATTTGTCCTGCACCTGAATGGCCATTTGCTTGCTTTCATGTACACACTGTGCCTTCTTTGACATCTTGACATGTTAAATGTGAGTTGACAGAAATGTGGGGAAGCTGGGAATAGTGGTTGAATAGGTGGGATTGTTGGTCTTAAACATGATGTAATGGAATGGGAAGTGTTAGCTGTGTAATTTCCATAAAAAGTTGAACAACTAGAGAGAGTTGTTAGCACAATTTCAACAGTAACAAAATCACAAGTCTTTTTATGTCAGGTTGGCTCTGTAGATCCATCAATAATATCAACATCAACCAAATTGCTTGTTTGAATACTTGTGCTGGCCTTGAAGATCCTCTTTTTATTTCACATAATGTCAGGCAACACTTCCTCAAATTCAAAGGGGTAAAAATAGTTTTCTACTATCTTCCTTCGCAGTTGGTGATGCCTAATCACTCCTCTTGTTGTGCATACCCTTAACTGTATTTTTTTTCCTTAATTGCACATCCTCTATTTTGTGTTTTCCACTCCTAAACCATCTTGACATGCCTTCTTCACATTTTATCCCCCCCCCTCAAGTGATGTTTTTAGCCTGTTTGGGATTTGTTTAATTTTTCAAAATTATATGTTTGGGTTATTTCATTCATTCATCTTAATTTATCTTTAAAGATAGCATTTCCCATAGGAGACTAACATTGTGATTCATATGGCAAAACTAGTCTTATAGCCATCTTATGGCATTTCCCTTCCAGTTTCCAAGGTGGTTTCATGATTGAATAACACTCTGGACTGGAGGCATTCTCCCTATTAGCTAATCCATTTTATTCCATTCATTCTTCCATTTCCCATTTTCTTGAATTGTTAATTTTATAAATTATATAATATTTAAGAAGTAGAATATCTTGCTCTAAGAAATACTGACACTCTCCTAGAGTTAAAGTATTAGCGCTCGACATATATCGGGCACTGATATTCTCCCTACATTTCCTGATAGGTGTCCAAATTTTTTAAAAAATTTCAACACACTTTGACACATTCAAACACGTTTTGGATATATTTGAGACACGTTTTGGACACATTTTTTGTTCAAGAATTTTGCTTATATTTTGTATCTTTTAGTAATATCGAAATACAAAGCGATAAATTTAAAAAATATATGTTAATTGATATTTAAAAAAAATTGTCACATTAAAATTTTCAAATTCCATCGTATACTTTTTTCCCTGGGAAGTCTCGAGGCAAAAGATATATCGTTATATTGTTATACTATAAAAGCCTATGAAAGATGTTATAGTGTAATTCATTTATATTGATTCAGTTGTGTATTTCCTATAAATTTTTTGTGTGTGAAGAATCAAGAAATATATATACTTATTACTAATATAATATAAAATAATATTGTTTATCAATTAGAAAAATAATAACCATGATTGTATTTAACGTATTTCCAACATGTCGTATCCTTATTTTTAGAAAAATGGTGTGTCGACATATTGGTATTGTGTCGTATCTGTGTCCTGTATCGGTGTTTATACTTCTTAGGTCTTGCTTCTAGGATTTTGCTCCCACCAACTTTGACTATTCATTAGACAATGATTGTATTAGTTGTCAAGAAAAGGACTCTTTATTTACCTCTTCCAACTCAAAAAAGAAAAAAAATAAAATAAAGAGAGGCTATACAGATTTCATCTGAACAATTAAGTTAGGATGACCCTCTATCCACAACCTGGTGATTCTGTACTCAAATGTCCTGCCAGAAATATCCTCAAGGAGGTTGTATTTGTATTTTGCCAAAGAAGAGAAGGAAAATAAAAAAAAGCAAGGGCAAGTGGCTTCAGGTGTACGCATAGATGTATTTAGGTAGTAAACTTGCAGTTTATATGGTTGGACTCAAAAATCACTAGTGATCTATTAGACAAGTTTTTTTTTTGGAAGTTTTGGTGCAATTTCTTGCATCAAGTGTCTCTGAATGTCACAATCTCGTTACTGTAACACAAATAACATGATGTCATCAAAATCATAAATGGAGACCAAGTCGTGACCCTGCAAACAACTTTAGTTATTCCTTCAACTAACTTCAAATATATTGTATGTAACATCTCAAGATTTGGTCAAACTCCTCATTTGGACCTTTGATTGATGTACCTATTCAAAACTCATAAAATTGTAAAGGAAATTGTCTACCACTGAGAGTCCAAAATCATCATCATACAATCCACAATTTAAGGCCCATTGGCCTAATAGAAATGTCTCATTAATATACATGCCCACATTAAATATATGCCAAATTGTTTCCATATCCTACTACAATTCTAGAAATACAATAAAATAGCTTTTAACTAATCCTTTTGAAAACTCCTATCTGGCCAAAACCTACAAGTCATCCATGCTACTAATTTGAAAGGTGTTGAAATATAGTAAAAGTGAGCTAAATGTTCAGTGCTCAGTATAATATATACATACATACATATGTGGATATATATAACAAAATGTGAGAAAGATAATAACAATAATCAGATATAAAATATCAAAAAGTGAGAATAAAAGTAAGAATCAATGGCCGGTGACAATTTCACCAACTACGGTCGAATATTGAAGGTCGAACTATAGATTTTTACCCCATAGTTTGGGACGTATACTATTATTCAAAACCCATAGGTGGGCTACATACATATTATACCATATAAATGGGAACAAATGTTACTTTTCTACCCCATTGGTACTAGTAACGGCCTTTGCTTACAATCTAATATACTAGGACATGTTTGAACATATTTCTTCAATTCTTTATAGTGATTCTTATTTAGACAAAAGGAGGACTCTATACAAATAAACAAATTTTCAGATTTTAGAAATCAAATATCATGAATTTAACTTGGTGTAGAGTGTTTCATCAAACTCTTGCATAAAAGAAGACATACAAGGCCAAAATACTCAATAAATTTAGGATTTCTTCACAATGTACTTGAAATAAGGCACAAGCCTCCAAAATCTAATAAAACATGAACCAAATCAACATGCGTGCAACTTTGAGTTAAGGAAAATAATAAAGGACCACATGCATGTGCATTTAAATAAGAATAAAAAGAATATTTTGAAAATCTCAGCAACAAATGAAGAAAATGACTTAGATTCACTTGCTTTAGGTTGAAGTCACCAATATCTAATTTGAAATCACTTGAAAATCACATTTCCTTTCTTTCTTTCTCTTCTCTTTCTCTCTTATCTCATAAGAAATGACCTAAAAATTGGCTGAGATCCTTTAAATATCCAGACTGGAGTATGTGGGCCAATCGTGCGTTCATTAGGTGTGAGGCTATTACACTGCTAGTGCACATCCGTCATTTATGCATAACCATAGGCACACATCTACTGTCATGCATGCACGAGCATGCATGATGTCCTTATAGATGCAACTCATACTACGATGCATGCATGAGCTTGCATCATGCACAATTTATACTGCCATGCATGCATAAGCTTCCCTTCCTATAGCTCTCAGGAGATTCAATACCGCCACTGGCGCATCATGTGTGCCACTCCTGTGTGCGTCAGGCATTAATCCTCTTCTTTCAATTATTTGATTTTTCGACCAAACACAATTATTATCAACAATTCACTTAATCAATTTCTAACGTGATAAAGCATATTTTAGTGATTGGACATTATAATTATATCTCTAAATGGTTATGTAATGAGGTTTTAGGTTAAGTGTGGGAGATTTGGCCATATTTGTTTCGGCTCCAAAGAGGAAGGTTTTGAATATTTGATCTTATGTTGTAGAGATTGATTGCATTTTGTTTTTGCTGCGTACTTTCATTAGCACAATTGATGATTGGAGTTGGATATTTTTGTTGGAATATATATATATTTTTTGGTGTTTCATCTTGCTAGCTCAATGTCCCTTCTTGGAGCCAAAAAAGTTTCATGTTGATTTGGTAATGCATCGTTGTTGTCTCATGTATTGAATTGTCTTTGGTTTATGATTGTTCATTTTGGTTGTTTTCAGATTGCATTGGTTCAGCATTTAATGTTAAAGGAGCAATGCAATGCCCTAATTGTCGAAAGATTGAGAAAGGTCAGTGGCTTTTTGCAACTGGCTGTCGCTCGTTTCCAGAATTCAGCTTGGATGATTGGACACATGATGAGGATCCTTATGAACTAAGCTATTCTGGAATGGTAACAATCTGGTTCTACAAATATTTGAGATTCTATTTCTCTCATATAATTTCATTTATGGTGTTTGTGTTTCTATAATTTGTTATGCAAATGTGTCGAATGAAGCCAATCCTTAAGTTTGGTTTATTTTTCAAATGCTCTAGCCTTTGATTTGGCTTTCATATGCTGCACAGTCACAAAAAGAAACAATTAGTATACTGCCTTTTTGTAGGGTTAAGGCATGCAAGATAAGTTTCTAATCTTTGGGCTGTGCTTTATTTTATTGTCCCCTTGTCAAGTCTCTCAGAAAGCATTTATTTTAATGCCTTGGAAATTATAATTAGATTGAGAATTTAGGGAATCGGGGAGCACAATACAATATCGAGTGTAGGCGCTGCGAAGATATGATTAAATTCAAAAGGTGCTTAAATTAAAGTACCATTTATATGTGCTTTAAAATGTCTTCCCGTGTAAGAGGTGCTTAATTGGGTTGAAGAAACAAAAATGGAGTTTACTTGTGCTGAAATGTGAGTCTTAGGTTCTCACATAATCTGATTCTGCTGAAAAATAAGTACTAGGGGTGTTTACTTGTGGTGGTCTGGGAGTTTCTGACTAGATGTTACAAGAGGCTCTTTTTTTAAAAGAGCTGTTGATTAGCTGTACTTACAAGTGGACAGCTGTTTTGATAATCTATACCCCCAGAACAAGCCACAGTTAGTTGCTTCTTGGAGTTTATTTATTTATTTTTATTTATTTAATTTTTTTGCCTATGAAAGTTGGGGACAAGGGGATTGATCCTAGGGCCTAAGGCTGCATCTGCACTTGCATTTTGGAGCATTGCAATATTGTTTTCAATATTTACTAATGATATTCTTCTACAGGGAGATTTCTGTTCAAGAACTGTTGTGTTTCCTTTTAGCTCAATGGGTAGTTACTGTAGGGCTGCAAGATAAGACAACTGATTTACTAGAAATCACCTTGCTGTTTAGCTCATCTGTACTTGCCCATGATTTTATGGTTCATTATCTCAAAATGTAGCATTTAATTTTTTTATTTATATGCCAATTTATGGGGATAAGTAACTTCACAATGAAGATATTAAGGTTGGTTATCAAACACTTTTGGTGGAATTCCCTGTCATCTGCCTTTACTGTCCCTTTTTCACTATAAAATGTGTTACGTGCTCCAAATGAACGGCAACAAATACAAGGTTTTGGTTCATTAATTAAAAAGGGACAACTATGTGACACAAAAGCAAACTTTGATAAATATATAGAACGTTTTACCACTTAGCTCTCCTTTGTCTTTTCCTGATGCCTCTATAGTCTGTACCCCTTGCACCCTTCTTTATTGGTCAAGAAGAACTAGGAATATTCATATCAATTTATTGGGCAGTGGAACATGATCATAGAACTTTGAGCCACTTTTTATCACAGCATTTTGCCGCTTGGAGATTCACGAGCCATGCTTGTCTGATGGGTTTGGTATTTGTATAATTTATTTTGGTCTATAGTAAATAGAGATTTAAAAATCATAGTTCTTCTTCAATCTTTACTGTTTTTCCTTCTCTTTTAGTAAAGTAGGAGAAAAGGTTCCTTGGCCAAATTAGTCTTATGTGTACCTTTATGTTTGATTTGTGATTGATATCTGAGGTGCTTCATCCTGTCAAGTAACTTAATAATTTCTCCTCTCTCATGTCTTTATTGACATTTTGTGTAACATGACATTTACTTGCATAGTTTGCATAGTTGATGGACATGGCTAAGCATGCAATATATTTGCTAGCTTCTGCTTATACCTTCAGAGATTTTGCAGTAACCCAGTTGGATTATATTTTATTTACGAGTGGTAGTTTGATCCGGCTTATTGATGGCTTTTTTCAGGCTTTTGGAGTTCAGTGGTGTCCATTTACAGCGTTTCCAAGGCTTTCCTCTTCTTTAGAGTAAGTGTGCTTTTATATGTTACTAACTTACCTGTGACTTCAACTATGTTTTGATCCAATTTTGTACGTCTTATAGAAATGTTCCATTTCTGCTTTTGTATGGATCCCCTGCATCCTGCTCTTTGCACAAGCTTGCTTCCCTTTGTTGGTCACTAGTTCGTGAGCTTGCTTGCTGTGGCTAGCATATTGATTTTGCACCTGGGATTTGTTTCTCCCTTAGCAGCTGGCTTGATATGATCTTAAACAGTCATCCAGTCTAATCCTCATTCGATATGAAATTCCTGTACTGATGCCTTGTCAGAAGTTGGATTTCACTTTTTGCATGATTACATCTTATCTTTTCTACTTGGTATTGGTTTGCTATTGACTTGAGTCCTGAAGCAAACATCTACAACAAGTGGCAGTCAAGTAACAAAAGCTGCAGGCTGCATCAGTTGAAGCAATTGGGTAGCAGGGCTGCTTCAACAAGAAAACAGCAAGAGTTATACATCTGCAGCAGTAAGGAAAAATCAGCAACTGAATTGAACAGATCAGCTTCTGAATAATCTGTCAAACAAATACACCACATCAAAGATCCTGTTATGATTGTTCGGAGTTATAGCCACTTGTAAACTGTTTCCATTAAACCACCTAAAACTGTTTTTTGTAAGTGTTTCTGAAACGTGTATGTGAATGAATTGATAATCAGAATTCTTTTTGGAATGTCTCCTCATCCCCTTGTCTACTTCTCATGACCTTTATTTGTTCTATTCTCATCCCTCTTCTCACTCTCCTCTCCTGAATTCTTCTCCTCTTACAGATTTACTGCTTTTTCATTTTGGTTGGAACATCCCATCACAGTTGGTGTCAGACTATCAAAGAAATTCTGGGAGTCCTTGCTTCTTTCTCACAATTTTCTTCCCAAAACACACACCAATCAAAATTTCAGAAAATCTGTCAATGACAACTAGAAAATTAGAAGAATAGATGCAATGATGGCAACAGGAGCCAATGAGCAACTTCAGAACAATTGCAAGATGGCTTGGCTATGATGAGAACTGAAGCATTAGTCTTGCGAGTTGATTTTGGAAATAACTTGGAAGGCACAATGGAACAAAAGTTTGTTGAATTCTTTAACAAGTTTAAGGAATACAAAACACTGGATGAGGAAGCCTCCTCGTCCTGTATTAAGGCCCAATAACCTGGTGTTTTCCTTGTTGACAACAAACTAGGTGTCTTGACTAGCTAGCCATAGACCTCAAGAAAACAGTAATTCTCAATTCAAGAGTTACCCTCACGTCCTTCCCAAATAAATTTCATTATTTATCTGGTGAAAATCAAGAAGCTGGATTTGAAGTGTGTGAAATACTATACCATTTTCAATATCCCTGGAATTCCTAAAATGCAGATAGTCTCCATGTTCTTAGAAGGAGAAGTTAATAGTTTGCTCAATATTGTAGCTTGCAAAAGAAACATATTTCTTCGGACATCTTCCAAACAGCCCTCCGCAGCAGATTTCTTCATGGATATTGCAAATTTAAATTATTTTTAACACATTATATTAAGAACAATTTGAACAGCTGAGAGCCCCGTATCCTCACTCTTAACTCTTCCCTCACTGAAGGCTGCTTTATCTCAAGTTTTATCATGGACCGTAAAGCTGAAGTTAGATCAATGGTAAACTCCTGAAGCTTTCCATGTCATTCCACGCTCTTGAATTGGCTAGACTACTAGAACAATCCTGGGATGCCTTGTTCAAAAGATGTTGACCTCCCTACAACCTTCTTTCACTACTACTTACACTTCTAATCTTTTTTTTCCCCCTATCATAGAAGAATCATCCTCCCAGCACGATACACTGAAAACACAACACCAAACACTTGCCTTGTACCAGCCTGCCCGAACCTCTTTTTGGACCAAAAAGAAGCTTGGGCTTCTGCATCAAATGCAATGAAATATTCATTGCTGGCCATAGTTGCAGAGAAAAACAACTCTTTGCCTTGCTGGTTCGGATGAGGGACCAGAATTGGATTATTTTTCTTACCAAGAATCTAAACCAGACATGGAAAAGTAATGGAAATATTTAGTCAATACACTTTATTGATGTCCCACTAACTGCACGACGAGGATCAAGGTTATATTTTTGAAGAAACACATCACTATATTGATAGAAAGTGGAAGCACTTGACATCTTTCATGATGCCAAAATTGTTTCAACGGCACAAAACTTTCAACACCCCCATTTGGCTATCACAATAACCAATGGCCAAAAGATGATCAGTTCTGCCTAATGTTGCATCTTTATGTGGAAAATACAAGGCCAAACTTTCTCTTTAGACCTCAGACTTCCTGATATTGGCAATTGTGACATGGTCCTAGGAGTTGCGTGGATTAAACAGTACAATTGAGTTCTTTTTGAATCAAATTTCCTTTAAGAAAGAAGGACAATAGATTGAGTTAGTGGGAACCTTGGAACAGGCCTGCTACACCTCATTTCAGGCAAACCTCATTTTAGGCAAAACATCGCATAAATGGTCGAAATGTGTACTGGAAGTCATTGATCAATTATTTTCCTTGCGTTCTGCAGAGGAATAGGTGCCCTTTTTTTCCTTTAGTACAAGTAATTCTGAATTTTCTAGTATCTCTGAAAAACTGAAAACCCTACCCGCCTCTAGACCTTTTAACCATCCAATCAGCATTAAACCAAACTCCTAACCTATTGATTTGAAACCTATAGGTAATTTGATTATCAAAAAGATGTTGAGTATTACGAACTCTTCAATACACCCTCAGAAGCTTACTCACTGACTTTGTCCTAAAGACGAAGTGCACGGGCAATGTTACCGAATACTGCATGCTGTTTTATTTTTTCTTGCACGTGTACCTAACCTCCTTTTTGTTTTCTGTTACCCCCTTTCTGTTTTCGGTTTTTGTGTCCCTGCAATACCTCGCTGTTTTTGAGATTTTGCATGTTTGTTTTCAATTTTTAGTGGCCCATGGGTGGTTGCCCTTCACTGTTTAAAAGGCCCGTTGCTGTAGATGCAAAAGGAGGAAAAATTACACTGCTTCTCATTTCTTCCTCTCTTATCTCTCCCTCTCTCTCGTCCTGTCCTCTCTATCTCTCTCGAACGGTCTTTTCCCTTCTGCCTTCCTCACTTCTTTTCCCTCTGCTTGATCTCCCCTTCCCTGCTACTTCTTTGTGATTTCGTCTTCTTCCTTCATTACACCGTTGAAGCATGCATCTTTGGTGCTCTCATTGAGACACGACAGAGGCGATGACGACCGAAGCACAAGTGCTCGAAGCTGCCGTTGTAAGGCTTTCGAAGAAAGTAAAGAACGTTGTCGTGACCATCCACCTGCAGACAACGACCATCTGACAACATGTAGACCGAATCGCCACTGCTTCCTCTATAACACAAATCCATCACTCTCTTGTTGAAATTAGTCGATCGCTCACAAGAATCAGGCGACAATCTATTTTTTGGTTGCCGACCCCTTCACCATTAGTGGCTTCTCTATCTTTTGGTGTCCCTCATTCTCCATGGCTTCCAATCACTACTTCGTTCATGGTGCCTTCGAGCGAGATTCCGCAACCGTCGCCGCAACCTCCACCCCAAGCCTCACCAAAAATGATAACAACGCCACCAGACAACACACTCACTTTTCATCTTCCTTTACCTCAATCGGAAATTGCTCCCTTCATTGCGTCCGTACAACCACAGGCCGACCGCATCACTAGCTCTGCTTCCACCAAGGTACACATCCAGCAACCTCTCAATGAAATCCCATGCTCACTAACCCTAATCGAACGACAAACAGTGTCCTCCGCAACCCTCCCTGTTAGTTCACCTCCGTCACTTTTCACGGCTTCCACCTCCAATATTTTACCCCAACCTGCTTAAAGCCTCTCCTCACATCTTTGCCGCCTACCGCCCTTCAAGCACCCAGTATACACCCCAGCAGGATCATCGAGCCATGAGCTCCTATGTTTGACGCCTGTGACAATACTGGAAGCCTTCGGTATGAAAAGATTGGTGGAGGAAAACGTGGCTGCCATTCGAGTAAGTTCTCATCACCTATTACTTCCCACGCTTTTTGGTAATCCTGTGTCAATTGTGGTCAAATACCCCTTCCCCCGAATTGCCGGTACAGAAATTTACACCTGCTGAAATAGGCCTTCGTCCAGAACGAGGCTTGTGCCTTGCGTGGGAAGAACGGTTCACACCGGGTTATCCATGTAAGGTCCCACACTTTTTATGTATGATGAGTGTGGACGACTCTGTTTCAGTTATATCCCCAAACTCAGGGTCCCAAATTTACAGTGCAACTGGAGTTTGTATCACCCCAGTCCAACTCCTAGAAGAGAAATCAATCCCTCCATTGCGAGACAAATTTGGTTGGTGTACTTGGGTTGCATTATATCGGACTGTTAATCCTATTGGTGTGTGGTATGGAACATTTTGGATGCTCAAAATTTCGAACGCTTGCAATGCTTCCCTGCTCAACATATGTCATGGTGATCCACCTTTAGAATTGGGTACTTTCCTTAAACAGCCAATTAGAGAAGTTGCAGATTGTCTGGGCTTATGGTCCAACCAGGAGGTCTTCATTGAGGTTGTGGCCCTTGAAAACCTAAAGGAGAATGTTGAAAAGGCTGAACAGAATGCATAGGTTGAGTACACTGACCGACTGATCTCTCTTCTAACGCATATTCATGATCATCTGGATGCAATGAAGCAATCTCAGTGCATTGCAGCTGGTCTCATATCCCAGTTGATGATTTTAGTTGATGATGCAAGAGGAGAATGGCCAATGATTACGCATGCTCCTTGGAATGGTTGCAACCTTGCTGATTTTGTAGTGCCATTCTTCTTGTTCATTGCAGGAATGGCAATACCTTTAGCTCTAACGAGCTATTTTACTGTAATCTGTGGCATGAGAGGAAAACTAGATCCTCCATGCAATGCAGTGGGATATGTTGATAGAAAAGTGCTAGGGATCAATGATATGTATCAACATCCAGCTTGGAGGAGGTCTAAGGCTTGCACATCGAATTCACCTTATGAGGGGTCTATTCGGCCGGATGCTCCATCTTGGTGCAATGCACCTTTTGAACCTGTAGGAATTTTAAGATTGATGCATTGGGTTCCAATGGGTCTTGCACTCCTTGTATTAGGAATTGTGCCTCATTTCACACATGCAATTCCCTTCAACTATGTTTGCTTAACCTCTGGTGCAACAACTTTGGTGTTTTCAGCTTTCTATACAGCGGTTGACCTTGTTGGGATAAAGTACCTCTTTCTACCATTAAAGTGAATCGGCATGAATGCCATGCTCATCTATGTTAAGGCGGCTAAAGACAGCTTTGCTTGATTCTTTAATGAGTGGTTACTTAGCTGCCAACAAGCAGCATTGCAAATTCTGAGGGCCACAAAAAGATGGCTGCTTGGGGTATGGACACACACCGCTCTTATCTACTAGGATGATAAGGGTTCCACAGACCAGTGTGAGCAGAGGGTGCTCGAGTTGGCCCCGGAGAGAGACAGCAGCAATACCGGAGGGTTTTGTGTTCCGCACAATGCCCCACGGCGCAAAGGTTTGGACGCAGTAAGGCTGTCAACGAGTAAAGGATACAATGATAAAATTCTTGCCGGAGACGGCCACACATCGCCCAAGCTAGCGGCAAGAGGTGGCCATGGATGGGTGTACGATTTCTTAATTTTAAGAGGAGGTTGCTACGAGATTGAAAAGGTAGTTCAGTCCGAAATGTTAGATCGGATTGGGCAAGTAAGTTCTTCGTATGCTAGACACTCATCCCAAGCGTTGCAGCACCAAGAGCAGGATTTATTTGAGGAGGCGATACCAAAAGCAACAAGAATTCTTCAACCTTTAGCTGTAGTCTTGGCAATGCTTGATGATACTTTCATCTCTGTGGACCAAAGCACAAGCATGTGGTACCAATGCAGTTCACGAATTGGGAAGAGGAGCTACGTCAAACGTGTGATTCTGGACGAGTTTTCACTGAAGTTGGTGTTTTGTAGTTTAATCGTGGCAACATATCACCAAGCTCTTTTTTTGTTCAATCTTGAGGACAATGTTCTTTTGATGGAGATGGCAATGTTACGAACTCTTCGATACACCATCGGAAGCTCACTCACTGACTTCGACCTGAAGATGAAGTGCTCGGGCAATATTACTAAATACTGCATGTTGTTTTATTTTTTTCTGCACGTGTACCCAACCCCTTTCTGTTTTCTGTACCCCCTTTCTATTTTCGATTTTTGTGTCCCAGCAACCCCTCATTGTTTTTGAGATTCTGCATGCTTGTTTTCTGTTTTTAGTTGGCCACGGGCGATTGCCCTTCACTGTTTGAAAGGCCCGTTGCTGTAGATGTAGAATGAGGAAAAAATTACACTGCTTCTCATTTCTTCCTCTCTTATCTCTCTCTCTCTCTCTCTCGTCTTGTCCTCTCTATCTCTCTCGAACTGTCTTTTCCCTTTTGCCTTCCTCACTTCTTTTCCCTCTGCTTGATCTCCTCTCCCCTGCTACTTCTCTGTGATTTTGTCTTCTTCCTTCGTTACACCGTTGAAGCATGCATCGTTGAGCACCTAGTTTTTGACTGGCTTCAAGCATCCATTACACAACCTAGGCAAAGCACATTTGCATTATGATCCCTTGTATAAAGAAAGATGACTCAAGGTGGTTTTGTATTTAATATACCAAACTAAATGATTTAGCCATCAAAAATAAATTTCCTGTACCAAGATGAACTTTATAATGCATTCTACCTCTCTAAACTGAATCTAAGATGTGGATATTATCAAATCAGAATGCGTGGGTTCTGACATCCATAAAACTGCTTTTAGAATACACCAAGGGCATTATAAATTTATGTACTTGAGCCTCACCCATACCAATGTTATGTTCCAAGCACTTATGAATCTGATTTTTAGTCCTTATCTCATGAAATTAGTCTTTGTTTTTTTGATCACATTAACCCAACATCACACTCACATTAACCTCCTCAAAACAATATCCTTACCCTCAGGCAACACACACTCTTTGCCAAACAAATCAAAGTGCTCCTTTGCTCAAACTCAAATTGAGTACCTAGATCACTTAATTTCTATAAATATGAGCATCTAAAATCCCACTAAAATTGAAGCAAACTTGCTGTGGTACTCTCCTCCCAAGGCTTTGAGAGGCTTCCTGGGTCTCACAGGATGCTACAAGGAATTTGTGAAAGGCTATTTCTGTTAACTCTTTACTGCATTACTAAAGAAAGATTGCTTTGTATGGTCTTTGGCTGCAGATCAGGCCATGTCCCAAGCTCTTGCCTTAGTTTTGCCTGATTTCTCTCAACCATTCATAGTACAAACGGATGCTCCAGATCAAGTAATGGGAGTTGACTGGGTCACGAGGTCGACCTATTGCCTATTTTTGCAAAGTTTTTGACGTCAAAAACAAAAAGTCATCCACATATGAATAGGAGCTCTTGGCCATCCTTATGGCATTGAGAAATGAAGATACGATCTCCAAGCATGCCCATTTATAATTAAAACTGGTGAGCACAGGTTAAAGTGTCTCTTTGAGCAAGAAAGAGAGCATTCTTGTAACCAAAAAGTCTTAACAATCTCATTGGTCTTCAGTATACAATTCAGAACAGGAAAGGCAGAGAAACATAGTTATGGATGCTCTATCCTGGAGGGAGGATCGTGATTTATGTTTTTCAATTACTGCCCCTTCCCACTTGGCTCAACGGGCTGTTAGACTGTTACAAATATGACAAACTAGCTTTTGAGCTTATCATAATTTTACTCATGGACTTGCATGTGAAACCCCATTTTGTTATGTCGGACATCCAAATCCTAAGAATAGAACTTATGCGGGCTATTCCACATCACTAAACAAACATTGCTTCATACATTTCACACTTCCTAAGTTGGGACTCATGAATGAAAATATTGATATTAGTATTTATTGAGACTATATTGGTATCATTATCAAGAGTAAAAAATTATCTATGAATTATAAGCTGATAGGCAAATATTAGCCAAATATTAGGTATATCGGCTGATACATTGGCATGTTACGATTTTGCTACTGTTTTGGAAAAAAATTGTATTAGGATGACGATATCGATATATATTGGTTGATGTTCCATTCTATCATTGAAAGTGATTCTAGAATATTGGTAACCTTAAAAAAATCAACCATCTTTTTTTTATTAGATTGCATTTTTACAAGTAATCCAGGTTTTGTTGTTATCTTGTGGGTTATGCCAACAAAACAAGGCAGAAAGGAAGGCTGCTACAACCCTTACTCATTCTATTACACTTACGGAGCCACATTACCATGGACTTTCTAATGACTTATTAATTGATCAGGAAAGGTACAGTTTTAGCATTATAGATATGATGGACAATTATGCCCATTTCCTGGCCTCATTACATCCATTTACAAAATCCAAGATGGCTATTGCAGCAGATATGGACAAATTGTTTTCTAATCTATTTTGGCAATCACTTTTAGATGTTTTTACACCATGTTGCACATAGACAATCTATGATATTAGACCAATGTTTGGGGTGCTACCTCAGGTGCATGACTTCTCCAAGCCCACCTAGTGGCTTCAGAGGTTCTCTTGCATAATGGTGATATTATGCAACACGCCACACAACCATTAACATGACTAATTTTCAAGCATTATCTGGTTATTCTCCTCTGCTATATCTGGAATATTTGGAGTCTACAACAGTGGCTTCTGTTGAACAATTGCTTTCTGACAGAATTTCTCTTAGTCACTTCCCCAAAGAGCAAATTAAAATGGCATAAAACCTATGCCAACCGAAGAGATCTGAAGGGAAATTTGAGGTGGGAGGCTTGGTTTTCCTCAAACTCCTATCCTTTCATTGGCCTTCAGAAAGCCTTTTAAATTCTCACCTAACTACTATGGCCCTTTTTCAATTTCTGCCAAGGTAGGTCCAACTCAATCTACTCTGACAACAAAATTCTATCCTGCTTTTCATGTTGGCCTCCTCAAAAAGCACCTGGGCACAAACCAAACTGCAAACCCTACATTGAAACCTATTGATTTTGCTCGTGAATTCTTCACCCCCACCCATGGTTGTCTTAGATACCGGCCAATTCTCAGGAATGCCAAGTTAGTTCAGGGAATTCTTGTTCAATCAGCCACTGTGGACAAAGACTATGCTACTTGAGTGGAACCAGATTGTAACTTCTAGTTTCCCAACTTCCGTCGTTGACGTCAAGGATGATCTCTTCATAAGGAGGTATTTCCATGAAGTAAACGTATGCAACATGTGGCATTCTATTAACAAAGGCTGCATGAGCAGAAGCAATACAGTAACAAGGCTGTTTAAGCAAGATAACAGCCAGAACTTCACTATCAGCAGCTGTAATGGAGCATCGGTAACTGAATTGGACAAATCAGATTCTGAAGAACCTGTTGATAACCAATTCAGCATATCCAAGATTCTGTTGTGAGTTGTTAGTAGCGGTTACCACCACATGTAAACTATTGTAACCAATAAGCTGCCTAAAACTGATATATAAAGGCGCATGAAGTCTCACTGAATCACGTGTGTTAATGAATTGATAATCAGAATTGTTTTGGTTTATCTATTCCAATCTCCTTGTGTACTTCCCATCACCGTAATGTGTTCTATTCTCCACTTCCTTCATCTCACTTGCATCTCTTGATTCCTTCTTCTTCTTCTACAGATTTACCACTTTTTCCTCTTGATTGGAACATTTCACACAGCTTGTACCTTTTTAATGGGTTATATACTTGAAAGACCTTTCAAATATCAGTTCTTGTATAGCTTGGATTCTCATCTATGCACACCCAACATTGGATGTATTGGTAGACTCTTGATTTTGTGATGCAATAAAATGTAAATTTTTTCCTCACCATGTTATAATTAAACACTGGGGAACCTCTTTTTTTTTTTTTTTTTTTTGGGGGGGGGGGTACGGTTGGCGTAAAAAACAGTCAATATATTAT
>JAOVVI020000240.1:0-12736 GCA_028571085.2 Nepenthes alata
TCGGACATGATGCCTTTGAAGTAGTCATCGTCCAATTCAGCTTCTCGGACAAGATTGCCACTGATAGTCCTCGTCCAATTCTTCCAGCAACCCCGAGGACAGACTTTTCTGGATTTTTTCAAAAGGCCGCGTCCATTTGTCTCCACAAGTCCGCGGACACAAATGTCACAAGAGAGTGACCCCAACAGAATTCAACATTCCTTTTATCAGGGCACCAGATATAATACAAACAACTGTAATATTATGTGCATATATTTATTGAAATTATAGCCAAATCATCTACTTACAGGCCTCCAAATAGAACTTACCCATCACAAACCCAACCACTTAGCAACCCAAATTTCGGGGCCTAATAGCATATTCATGCCCGAAAACGATGCGCGGTAAAAGATGAGTTTCTGCACCTTGTTGGGGTCACTCCCGAGTGGCACTTAAATCCGCAGACTTCACTAAAGGAATGGACGAGGACTTTGATAATTAGTCTGAGAAGCCCGTTGAAGGCGTCATGTCCGAGAAGTTGCTGAGGACATGGACGAGAACCTTGACAGCATAGACGTTAACTCTATCTTCATAGGTCTGCTGCGGCCGAGTTTACAGGTGGGTTGATCACCCACTCTGATTGGATGGTGCGGCGGCTGCAACTTTCCAGATGTCCTGCCAACTTTTCTAACACGCCTGCCAGGCGTGCGCCTGTCATGGTAGACCTAGGCGGCATGATCCTGCCACCCTAGCGCCAGTAGGGTGGTCGGCTGTCCCACTGCCTTTCTTGCTTATATATATAAGGCTTGTGCTATG
Source organism: Nepenthes alata (assembly GCA_028571085.2). Classification (NCBI taxonomy): domain Eukaryota; kingdom Viridiplantae; phylum Streptophyta; class Magnoliopsida; order Caryophyllales; family Nepenthaceae; genus Nepenthes; species Nepenthes alata. The sequence continues at coordinate 796 of JAOVVI020000240.1, forward strand.
TGAGGTGTGGGTTGGGGTGTGGAGCGTAGAGCATTTAGAGTGCTTGTGCCGTGTCTTTGAAGAGCAGCATAGAGTGAGAGCTAGGGACAAGCCTTGTTGTAAAGATAGAGTGAGAAACACTTTTAGAAAGAAGTTGTACACTAGAGATTGTTTCTTTTCGTTTGAGCTTGTGTAGCTAACTACCTGTAAATAATCCATTTATAGTATATTCGTTCGTGATTTTTTCCCTTGTTGAAAGAAGGGTTTTTCACGTTAAAGTTCGTGTGTTTTCTCTCTCGTTTTCTATCTCTACTTTTCTTGTCCGTCCGAGAGCTCTACTCTGTGTTGCTATCCGATAGCTTTGTCCGCTCGGTCACCGTATCTTCCGCATTTGCGCCAACAGACAATTGGGAATTTCAAGAGCCTCCAACAGGTCTGCATCCGTTACAGGATTTTGGGGTATAGGGGCAGCACCTGCGTCGAGGGATCCAGTACCATCTGCTGGAATACCACGCCTTAATTCCTCAACATATGAAACCTGGTGCCATTCAAAGCATTGATCACCGCATGAATACACATCAGGCTCTGACTGGGCTTGGTCTTCTAGAAAGCCGCTGTCATTGGGCATCCCTTGAGCAGAACCAAGATCATGCCTACAGAAGTTATGGTTCGCAGTTATAGCTACATTGATGTTATCAGGTGGACAGACGCTGGACGTCTGAGTCCCAAAACCTTAATGGGTTTTGAATAATCTGATATCCAGTAGAATTGGGCTGGTAATTCGCAACCAAATTAGGAGCATGGCCTGGACAATTAGCGAGTGAGGGAATGGAGTTAAAAAGCTCATCAGCCACAATGTGGCGCTGAACCCCCTAATCTCCAGATGCTGCATTGGGTTGCTCATGATCAACCAGCCCAAAAGAATCAGCAGTAATAGAGGAGCAAGAGGCAGGAATCTTCTCCAGACCATCCGCAACCAACCGCTCTGCAACTTGTGGGCACTGAACTTCCAAGTCCTGAACCAATTCAGCATCACAATCAGCAAGAAGGGGGGGCAAATGGGTTGGCAGAGCATTTAGAATCTACACCTACCTTCTGCAGGCCTACCGAAGAACCAATATGAACAGACCGGTTCAAATGCACAACTCGTTTCTTAAGAGCCTTACCAGCAGAAGAAACCGTACTCTTAGAGTTGCAATTGGACTCCCCATGTCCATTGAGCTGGCAGCGGCCACGTCTAGTTGGCTTCCAAGAGTATTCAACATTTACCGCAGATTCAGGAGATGAAAATGAGGAAGGATCGGAGCTTGACTTAAGGACAATTCTTGTGGGAAAAGAAGCATCCGCATCAATCTCGACACAAATCCGTGCAACATCTAAATTTTTCATTTTGGCAGTTCTAGGGCATAGTTGAATTGGTTTCCCAATCGCACTGGCAACCCATCCAAGCCCCAAAGGAGACCAAAATTCAACCGGCACAGGTACGATTTGTGCATTTCCTTACACAGCTGCATTCCAGGAACCGGGAACTGGTTGTTTAAGGAAAATGGCTTTCCCAGCAAGCATCCATGGACCAGCCAGCAGGCACTGCTCCATCATCTTCAATGAAAAGAAACGAAAAAAGAAAAAACCCTCATCGTTGCTTGACAGAAAGCAGACGATGGCGGCTCGTTCAATCTTCCTCTCTATCAGGCGATGGAATACCAATTGCAGCAGCAACATTTTCTATCTCCTTCCTTGCACCAATACGTTTTCTAATCTGAGCATCAACCCAGCAAACACATACGAGGCACAAATCGGCAGCAGCTGAATATAGGGATAATAGGGAGGGAAGCACCAATTTTATGCTATGCTTCAGAATCTTCATGACAGTAGCCCTAGAGGCACTTCAACCGCAATTGCAGCCAGTAACCACTTTTCCGCCAGCAGCTTTACACTTCAGCAACAGGGTCATTCACCTTAGCAAACAGGGAGAAAATGCTTACATCAACTTAGAGCACACAATTCTGCAAAGGAGATGACTGGCATCCCCATAACAGCAGCAGACTTTTGCTGCTCCCGGGCACATCAAGCCTCCAGCTGAAAACCAGCAGACACACAAGTGCCAGCCAACTTCAACAAACGGCCTTCAAAACTGGTCTTTGAGCATTTATAACACCCGGTCAGCAGCAGTGCAGCTGCTGGATCAGTAACCGCCATCAAATTGCCATAGCCCAGTAGATTCATTCCCTTTTCAGCTTTAGCATCTTCACAATAGCAGACAGCACCGCCAAACTTTGATTCTTCAGCCAAAGTACACGCGCCAGCTACTTCCTAACTCGAAAAGAAGAGAGCATCTGCAACGTGCCGCTGCCTCCAGTAGTAGCTTCCCCACAGCAGCTCCAGGCCTCAGCAACATTCTGTGGCCTGCTCAAAAGCAGAACATAAGTTTCAAAAACAGGCACTGAGCCCCAACATTAGGACATCAAACCGGCAAATCACCAAGCCAAGCACATCACCACCGAAAGCTATAGACCAGAAGAAAATACTTTCCAAACACAAAACACCCAAACACCCATTGTCACGCCAGCTATCTCAGGGTGCACAATACCAAAGCATAAAACCAATACACACGGGAAGCAGCAAAGCAATTCAGAACCATCAGAACTGATGGGCAGCTTCAGTAGTGCTGAAAGAGCAAAACGCCACCACAGCCAGGCAAGGGAGCCCAACCAAGCTTCACCCAATCTGGCAGTGCAATACCTCACCCCAATTGCCGGGCTGGTCGAAGCACATCAACCAGTAGTTGCAACCCAACATCAGCTGTAGGCCTAAGCATCAATCTGTCGGACTCCAATGTGATCAGCTGCTGAGACCATTGCCCTACTGTTCTAAAGAAGAGCTTACGCATCTGCACCATGTACATGAGCCGCCACAGCAGGACGTCAGACCGAGATCTACTCCCCCCCTTTTTTTTTAGCCTTAGCTTAAATCTGTGGGACTCCAATGTGATCAGCTACTGAGACCAATAACCTACTTTGTTTGAAGCAATTAAAATTTAATTAAAATAAAAAAAATATACAAAACTATATTCTAACTCCTAGTGTTCAACAGGATTAGAGGTAGAATATAGTCGTTAGGGCACACCCCAAGCACACCATAGAAGAATCATGAAACCGAATATAAGATACACAAGGAAATAAAAACCGGCCAAGACCTTCAACCAACCGGCCTAACAGCAGCCTCATAACAAAAAAATACATCGGAAGAGCAGGTGCTCCAACTTTTTTTTGGGTAAGTAATTAAAATTGTATTAAAATAAAAGAAAGTGCAAAAATTATGTTCTAACTCTAAGTATTTTGCCGACTTAGATGTAGAAAATAAACGCTAGGGCATACCCTGAGCACACCATAAAAGAATCATGAAACCGAATATAAGATACACAAGGAAATAAAAACCGGCCAAGACCCTCAGCCAACCGGCCTAACAGCAGCCTCATAACAAAAGAATACATCAGAACAGCAAGCGCTCCAACTTTTTTTTGGTAAGTAATTAAAATTGTATTAAAATAAAAGAAAGTACAAAAATTATGTTCTAACTCTAAGTATTTTGCTGACTTAGAGGTAGAAAATAAACGCTAGGGCATACCCCGAACACTACCATAAAATGTAGCATGAGACCGAATTTAGTTTACAAAAGGTCTTTGAACATTTGTAGCACCCGGGCAGCAGCAGTACAACTGCTTGATTAGTAGCCGTGATTGCTAGGCATCAGCGTGGCTTTCCATGGGCAGCGGGAGCTTGTGAAATCCGGATGGCCAGAAGAGCCACAACGACCAAGTCAACAGGCGACACATACCGGAAACTTGTGAGAGAAAGAACCGGTGTGCCCAGGCTGCATGGCTTTCGATGGGCAGTGGGAGCTTGTTAGAGAAGGAACCGGTTGCCCAAAAGAGCCACATCGTCAACGTCAACATGCGTCCCATACCAGGAATTTGCGAGGGAAAGGATCGGTTTGCCAAGTAGATTCGGTCCCATTTAAGTTTTAGCATCTACAACATGCCACTACCACCAGTAGTTGCTTCCCACAGCAGCTCCAGGCCTCAGCAGCATATTGTGGCTGGCAAATAGAGTTCTTATGGGCCACGTCAGCATAACACCAAACCGGCTGCATCACCATACTGGGCAAAATTGCAGCCATACGGGCAAATAAGCCACAACAGCAGGATACCTATCAACCTCCACCAATCCAGGAGATATTCCATGCCAGCAAAACAGACCCACTTTCCATTTCGGCATTATGTTGCACACCGGTCCTTTGGGAACTTTCCAACTACATCCTACTCAGTAAAAAGCGCATCCAAAGAATAACTACCTCCCGGCAGCAAGCAAGATCCTTATTTCAAAGCATACTTCTCAGCAGCATAACGACCAGGCAGTAGCTGGAAAGACTACTAGCAACAGCAATTCCATCAGCAACTTTCGGCATTAGGCAGCAGATGTCAGCTTCTTTTCCACAGACTGGTCAATCACGGCATCCTTAGAGTTCTTGGAAGCAGATTTTTGCTGTCTCCAGGACTTGGCATGCTTCCTGGTTCCATCTTGCACGGAAGAAAATTGATTGTAATCCACATCCTTTACTCTTCGGTCAAACAACGGCGGTGAGAACTTGGAGGCATCAAATATATGGAGGCCGGCCACTAAGTCATCCAAATTGCTATAACGATAAGTCGGGAATTCCATTTTTATTTTCAGCAGAGTAGTAAGAAAACCAAATACTACCTTCTTCCCATCAGGAGATAAGGAAGCAATGTGTGGTTGAGAAATTTTGGCATCCACCAACATTCTGAGGGCTTCAAATAAGGCACCAGAAGAAATGTCTTGATCCACCGCAACCAAAGGAGAGGATGATTTGAACTCATTATTTGTCTCTTCGGTTACAACGTACCAGCAGCTTTCCATGAAAACAAGCACATGGTACCTTGGCTCCGGAGTGAATGAGTCAATATATTGTAGAGAAGCTTCTGCCTCCATTAACAATTGGAGGGCATGAAGCATTGGTTCATGACAAACAACCTCAACTGCCGTAACCTCCTCAGTCTAAGTAGACAAAATCATGGGACTGCTAGCCAGGAACAGTTGGTCGCTTGACGCTGGCTGGATCTTCGCCTCCCTAGGAGCGTCCAATGCCCAGCCCTCCGGAACAGCATCCAGTGAACCCCTCAGGCTCACTGAAGTAGACTCAACATGGACTGAATCATCCAGGGGATACTTACTTGAAAGTCGTGTGATAGAGTTGGGTGTTAAATCAAAATCAACACCAATGGCTGAGCACTCCACACACGAGGGTCATTTTTCATGACACCCTTCAATCTGAACTAAATCAAACATAGGATTTCCAAGGACAATCTGAGCACTACCTGGGTCCTTACCATGCTGGTCAGCTAGGGCAGCTTGAGTGCTGGGAGTAGAGCCAACTACAGGGGTGTCTTCTATCTCAGCTTCAGTTGGCACACCAGATGAACCAGCATCTAAGTCCCTAACAGCACAATGGTAGGGAGTCAGTGATTTGCTTTTAACCCTGAAATCCCCAACCCGTGGTATATCAGGAACATCTGAATGATCTACCAGGACTGGAACTTTGTGCTCAGCAGCAGCTATCCCTGGAGCTGATTCAGGAGCAGGCTGGCAGGAACCAATTTGCAACGCGGTCCCAAAGGCAGAGTGAAAACTATCAGTCTCATGATGAGTCGGCTGACCTGCAACAGGAAATTGTTGTCCTTCAAGATGATGCGGGTCCACCATATCTGAAGCAGCCTTGGGGTGGATTTTAGCCCGTACATCACCACCCGAGATCTTGAGAATAGCCTTTGAATTGCAATGAGCCGAGTGATGGCCAATTTTAAGACTCATCCTACATCTCTCCGCCATCCTCTGACCAATGCTGTTCACAGGATCAGCATTCTAGCCGGAAGGATGCTCTTCAGCAGGCCTCCAACCTACCATCTGGATAACAGGCATAATCAGATATATATATATATATGTGTGTATCAATTTTTTTTTCATAAGTCCTAATGAATCAAGAAGGATCAATCCACCCCTCTAGAAGTGTCAAGGTGAATTTTCAGCTTGTTTCGGACAACATTAAAAATATGAAATATATCCGCCCGCCACTGGATTATATGCCATAGGGAAGACGAATAGGGGCCGGAAAAAAAAAAGGTGATTATGGTTTTCATCCCTCGTATTGCAAAAAGTGCATTTGGTTGATATATTGGTGAAGCCGCAAATACGATCAAGAGTATTAAGTCTACATCTAATGGCTAGCCATAGAGTGAAAGCATGTTCGAGAATGTGGGAGGGACCCCATACCAGAATAGCCCAGGACATTTTTGCCTTTGGAGGATGGAAGAGGTAATAGGTAGAGCAGCTCAAAAAATGTCCCTCAGTAGAGGCCGTCCAATGAACAGTATCCCTGATCCGAGTATTAGGGTGGTAGGGGGCATGTTTTCCATAAGACGGGAGACTTCCATATCAAATGGGTTTGGCCAGGTCCATCGGTTCCCCCGAATAATGTCTTTAACTTTTGCATCCCAAGGCAATCCTGAGATCATGTGAGTCTGGTCTGTGCTCAAATCACACAGAAGACCCAAAGGGTGCCAATTATCAAGCTACAAAAAAGTATCAGTACCGTCCCCAATTAAGTATTTCGTATGGGGGCGCATGCAGCAGTCCAATTGTTGTATCTGCCTTTGCTAATATGCTACAGATACTAAGTAGTGGGAAGCAGCTGCTGGGTGAAGTGGAATGCTGTAGTTGCTCTCTTTGCTGCATTGTGAAGAATTGTGTGGAGCCATGCTGTTCGAGACCTCCTGCTGGAAAGTGCCGAGGTGGTATGATTTGGTCAGCAATTTCTCAATGGACCGGGAGGATGCATACTGACCGTGGAATGCCTTGGTCGCGATGCCCTATCTCGGCATTCTGCCGAGATGTATGCCCGGGAGGTGTTGCTTTTGACCGAGGTCGTTATGGCCGAAGTGGTGTGCGTTGAACTGTGATTTTGCTTGTGTAGTTTTGGTTGTATTTTTATTTTTTTCATGACCTGGGTCATGGTCTGAGATTATGGCATGTTTATCAGGTTTGGGGTACACCCAGTGTCTTTGTTCTAATTCCAAGTTGAAAAAATACTTGGAGTTAATACAAAATTTTGTATCTTTCTTTTAAATTTAATGCATTTTACTTACCAAAAAAAATTGGGGAGCATGTAAGGACGTAACTTCATAATTTTTCTCCAACTCCATGACGCTGATTCCGGTACTTTTAAGATCCAAATACATCGGTCCTTAATCCTATGCACATGAGCCCATAAAGCCCACACCGAGCCAGAATCCTTAGTAATAATGCGCCAAAGCAATTTGCAGATCAGAGCTTTGTTCTGGGCCTGCAAGTGTTTTAGTCCCAGGCCACCTTCGCTCTTTGGATAGCAAATGTCGTCCCACGCAACCTTAGCGGTTGCCTTCCCATCAAAAACACCGTGCCACAGGAATCTTCGGATGTAGCTCTCTATGATTTTAAGAACAAACTTGGGTATAGTGAACATGGAGGCCTAGTACATGTGGATGGACAAAAGAATGGATGATACAAGCTGAAGACGCCCTCCAAACGATAGCCACCGATTTTTCCAAGATAAATACGACGAATGAATTTATCAATGAGAGGCTTGCAACTCGAGAAAGAGAGTCTCAAAGTGATAGCGGAACCCCCCAAGTATTTTATGGGTAGGTGGCCTTCGTTGAAACCCAACATGCCAGAGATTTTCTTCTGTTGGTCAGTGTCCTTAATGCAGATAAAGGTCTCAATTTTATTTTTGTTTGTAGAAAGTCCAAATATGAACCAAACTCCTCAAGACATTCCTGTAAAATTTGGATAGAGTTTTAACATAGCTCGGGAGAAAAGTAACAAATCATCCGCAAAGGCAAGCATAATAGTTCAAGTATCCTCACAATGCCAGTGAAACTTCAATCTCTCATTCCGTCTGGCCTTCACCTCAATAATACCATTCAGCACTTCCATGACGAGCACGAACATGTAAGGAGAAATAGGGTCGCCTTATCAAAGACCCTTACCACCTTTGAAAAAACCGACCGATTTCCCATTAGTATTAATTAAAAAGAAAGGGGTAGTAATGCATTGGTTGATCCAACCAATGAGTTGAGGAGGAAATCCCATCAAGATCAGTACATGGATGATAAAGTCCCAATGGACGAAATCGTAAGCTTTCATGAGATCAATTTTGAGGGCACATCGTGGGGAACCATGTTCCAAGTGGTAGTTGTGCAGAAGCTCCTGAGCCAGAACAATGTTATCACTAATCTGACGACCTTCTACAAATGTTGTTTGGCATGTGTCCACCAAGTGAGGAAGGGTCATCTTAATTCGATTAGCAATGATCTTTCATATAGCCTTGTATATGACATTGCAGCAGGAGATAGGCATGTAGTTAGTTGCCAATCGCGAGGTCTGAATCTTGGGGATAAGACTGATGATGGTAGTGTTCATCTGTTTGAGAAGCTTTCTGTGATGAAAGAAATCACGAATAGCTTATGTCATAGCTGTGCCAATTATTTTCCATGCATCTTTGAAGAACTTTGAAGAGAACCCATCAGGCCCAGGGGCACGGAAGTCGCCGATTGAGAATATGGCCTACTTGATCTCCTCTTCACTGACCTGGGCCGTGAGAGGGGCAATTAAGGAGTCCGAAATGGTGCGAAGGATGTATGGGAGAATCCGGTTGAGATCGGCCGTTCCTTGCGTACGACCAGATCCTAAAACGCGTTAAAAGTAATCAACGATAAGCTTATGGACATCCGCAATCATGGAAGTAGGGGTGCCATTTTCATGAAGTAAGGAGGATATCCTGTTCCTGTTACCATTTTCATTAACGGTCTGAAAAAAATTTATTGATCACCATCCTTAAGCCACTTTACTTTAGCTTTTTTCTTAATTAGGTCGATTTCCTTAGCCATAGCAAGGGAATAAGCCTCTCGGCAGGCTTGCTCCTTGTAACAGGAGACTCTGAGAGTAGGATACCTGGCCTGGAGGTCTTCTAAAGCCTTACGAGTTTTAACCACCTCCTCATGAATGCTCCCAATATGAGCATTTAGGGTCTTTAGGGCTTGTTTCACATTTTTCTGTTTGGAGATTAGCCAAAATATTGGGTTGCCAGGAGTCTCATCAACCCAGGCCTCCCTAACAATATTAAGGGAATTAGGGTGCTTGGTGAGGAAATTATTGAAACAAAACATACCCCTTTTACATATAGTACTTCAAGTCAGGCGCAAAATGCACGGGGAATGATCCGGAGCTTGGCAGGCAGGAAGATGGCTCCACCTCTCCGGTACTTACCCAGCCAATTTCCATTGGTGACCACACGGTCTAACTTTCTAAAGATGCGGATAGAGGGGTCCCTACCATCGTTCCAAGTATAATACATCCCTTCATGACAAACATCTTCAAGGTCACAATCCCTAAGGCACTTGTCCAAGGCCAATGCACTCCTGGCATGCCAGATTCCCCCTAGCCCCTCCGATTTAGATCGGATAGCATTGAAGTCACCTAGTGCAGCCCATGGAAGATCCAGGGCAAGGTCACTGGTTTTGCGAAGGCTGTCCCAAAGAGCACATCTCTGAATTTCGGAGTTGGCAACCATAAACAAAAGACAGAATAGATTTTTGATTGTCCTCTTTGACCAAACTATTAGTATGTATAACCTGGTCCTCAATGGAGAGGATGTTAACATTCACAAAGTTTGGATCCCATCCCACCCAGATTCTACCCTTGGAGTAGTCCGAGTAGTTCATGGACCAAGACCATTGAGATCTTATGTTAGCTGCAATAGAGACCGAGTTGCGGACATCAACTTTAGTCTCCACCAGTCCCACAAGGTGACAATTGTAGGAACTAATGAGGTTTCGCACTTAATGGGCTTTGACTTTACCATTAAGCCCCCTAACATTCCAGCAAGCAACATTAATTATGGGAAGGGGAGATCTGGAGAGTTATAATCTTAGGCCCCATAGAAGTTTCTTGGAAAGGTTTCACAATTTTGGAAGCTTTTTGACGTTTCCCACTTTTTGACTTTGCCCTTCCAGAGTCAAACCCCCTCGAAGAGTGAGGATCCTTGCAAGGAGGTGGTTAGGAGGGAGGGGCAGGGGAATGTGTGCGATCCCTAACAACTAGGGTGGGGTCAAGGCCGTCTGAGCTTTGCAAACACGTCAAAGGCTCCTCATTATGGGGAACGTTCAAAGCTCCGGTCTGCCCATTGACAACATTAATGGTGCCAGCACTTACCTGATTGGAAGGGTTGTTCCGCTGAGCATCTCGACCAGGAGGAGAAAAGGGATTTCCTTTCAACCAACATGAAGCTTCGCTAGCTGCGGAGGGACTTCCATGGATACTGGCTCTATCCATCGGAAGCTCCACTGCTTGAATAGTGTGAGCTTCAGTCCCATTCTCAGGGGGTAGATATCCATATTTCTTTCCAGAAACCAGAGCTATCACCTCCTTACTACTTTCTCGACCCATCACGTCGTTAACAATAGGGCCATCGTTTTCATGGTCATGAAGGGCTCCAAAGCAATTGGAGATAGGGGAAGGGGTGGGTTTTGGGACAGGCGATGAAAGAGCACCCTTAGCAGGTGCCTTCTAATTGATCTTGGGACTAGATGGAATGGGCTTGGGATCCCCCCGATCAGCTGATGCCATCTTGTTCTTTTCATCTGAGGGGTTAGGAAAAATGGTAAGTGAGTGAGTCAAATACTTAGCAATGTACAAATAAGCAAAGACATACATATTTTATACTCAAAATAGACATATACAGATATCATAAGAATACGATGCATGATTTTTTAATTCTTTACTCTTTGTGTTCTTACTTATTATTCATCATTAGGGACCCAAACTAGTAAATCTTACCAGCCAACGGAGCGATTATTCAAGAAAAGTATTGTGATATACCACACAATCTAAGGCCAATGTCCAATTTGTTGTATACTTATAACCCAATATACGATTCCAATGTTCAATTTCCACCAAAGGTTTCCCCCCATGGACGTAGGGGCGGTCCTTGAGTTTTCACTATGTTATTTGGTAAGTAAGTAATTTGGATTAATGGGAGAAAAAAATTTACATAATCAATACTTTTATCTTCAAGTATTTTGACAGGGAGATAACGCATAATAGGCTAGGGCATTTCCTGAGCAACTTGGTACAACGGATGACACTATAAGGATAATACAAAATAAAGGTCAACTAAGGGAACAACACTCCATAAAATCGACCAAACATGAGATCTTTCCTATACAGGATACAAGACTTCTAAACCGGATGGATAGGCGCTCCACCAAAACAGCTACCAGGCCACGCACTACATTTAGGAAGCAGTGCATGAACAACTAGGAACATTGCGGGACTAGCAGCTTATACTGATAGCACTGTAATATTTCAAGGCGTGCCGACGACATTATCCGCTCCAATATGCGACCAGGATACACGGTCAAAGTAATCATTGAGTTTTTACTATAACATTAGTGACATGCTAAGAAATATTACCTGAAATTATTCCATAGTTCAATTTCTTAATTCATACTTAAAGCTTTATATGGAAGATTTCACATTATTCATAATTCTTTTTTCATAAATTTCCTCACTTTGGGAGAAAAATACATATTCAAATGAGACAAATAAAGCTTTCATATACCTTTTACATAATATCGAACATACTGTCACGAAATATGATAATCATAACCTTTAACAAAGCATTTTTCTGATTTAACAATTGGACATATATCTTAATATCAGTATATGATGTGAGATTAATTTGGAGTCGGTTGAAGCTAGGTTTATATTTTATTATAAGCTAGGGATGTCTGGTTCACTTGAACCGGTTCGGCCTTAGTTAAAGGGCCTGGTTTGGGGTCGATTTG